>WEKY01004787.1:115386-136633 GCA_013390045.1 Picathartes gymnocephalus | reverse complement strand
GAAAGGTTACAGATAAAAATCAAACAAAACTTAAGAAAGCAAGCTAGACTAAGGAAGGGGCAGCAAGCCAGAGTGAGGCACTTGTTTCAAAAGGAAGCTTATGACAGCCGTAACTCAAGGCTATAGCTGGGCTTGAAAGTTCTTTCATTTTCTGCCTGGAATAATTGCCACGTTTTAACTGTTTAATACTGTCCAAGCGAGTTGTATTTCTACAAAACAGTACTTACTAAAGTCACCTATTCTACTGTCCAATCTGCAGACCAGTATCTAAGAACATTACCTGCAAGTTAATTAGAACAGCAAATACTTTACACCCCATAACTTTACTTCTTGCAATTCCTCTGACTTAGAGCATACAGTTCTGTTCAAGTTTATTCACTCTTTAAAACAGAGTATCCTAACAGAACAAATATTTACACAAAATAGCAAAGGATACTACAAAAAGCAAATCCCCAGACTGGCAAATAAAATTCTAAGCAGTCAGAAAACTGAACTCTGCCAGTACTAGGTGCTTTCTGTACTATGAAGTTTAAAGTGTCAGGTTTCCTTTAACCCTGAGTTACAACCACAACATAACCATACAGTCCCCAAAGCTCTAGATAGGAGGCTTAATTTAGATACCACACAGCAGGTTCTGCAGAACAGAATCCCTACAAGAAGTAGAGGAGAAAGAAAGGAAGTGAAGGAAAAGTAGAGTAAGTTGTGTTAACTTTCCAGCTCATGCAGCATGTTCTTTACTCCTATCATGTCTGCTCTGAAAGACAGTGCCTCAAGGATGTGCAAGAGCAATAGCTCCCCTGAGCTGAGATGAGCATTACATTTCCCTACATGGTGAGGTAACACCCAAGTCAGATGAAAGCATAAATAACACATAAAACCATTCCCATAGGAATGCACATGTTTACTGCTACAGCCTAGCCTTAGGAGCATGTGTTTGCATACCAAGGAGTACACTTTGAGATTATTTTTCCTTACATGGAAGCAGTGCTTGAATCTTTTCGAAATATAACTACATTTACAGGTGACTCTTTCATAATGGAGTTCCATAAAAAAAAAGCAGAATAGATTTTATATACCGTTTAGAAGGCACAGGTACAAAACAGACAAATTATTATGGAAAGTATCAAGGAAAATGCTTGCTGTGTAACTGCTACTCTCCTGCAAGTTCCTCTTTTAATAGGGCAGTGTACAAAAAAAAAAAAAACCACAAAAAACTGAGTAACCAAACCCACCAAAACATACACAAAGTCACTCTACTGCATGGCTGATCAAATTCAAGGTGCAAGACTATAAAGTTCCCATCACTGCTGTGCACCACCTGCTGATCCCACAGTAAGTGATCTAACCAGGGGGCTCGTGACTGTTTTACATTATTACTTTATCAGCCTTCCTGTTTCACTCTTACTAAATAGTTAAACATACGACCTGTTGGGGATAAAGAGAGAGAGGCAGGACAGAAGGAACAAAAGTCAGTGGTAAGGATGCTGAATTGCAACTGTGCAAAATAGATTCACGCAAAAAATACCATGTAATTCTTTATTCAGAAGTGCAACAGTTCAAACAGAAGAAGGAAAAGTAGCATCTAAGTTGAGTGGAGAAGATCATCACCAATCCTGGCCTTTGCCCATCCTAAACTAGGGACAGGTCTGGAGTAACACAGCGCTCTCATTTAGATGTCTCACAAAATGTAAGAAGATAAAAATGCATTCATTTTAAAACATGAAAATAAACCAAAATCCCTAAAACGTGGATGCAGCGCACAGAGCTCTGTATGTACCAAATTTACCTGTAACATTTTAGAACTTTTTAACCTAGTTACTGTACCAATTTAACCTTAACCTCTAACATCATACACCTGAAGACCTTCCATCTCCTTTTATTCCACATTCTCACCTACTACACAGCTGTCTTTTACTGTGTCATTTAAAAATAAGACAAACATGTACACGGATTTGATTAGAAAACACTGAATCTGGAAAACTAATGTACTGATCCTGACTCTTCAGGACTAAAACAGCTTTAGATATCATTACTGACAAGACAGATAAGATTTTAAGAGCACACAGTGACAGCAGTGAAGGAATTTGGGAAAGAAACGTGATACTGACTTCACAGGTAGAGACCATTAACACTACCATAGGACTACCAGAAAGAGGTAAAGAACTATGGAATTTTGATCGCTAAGACTTATGGCTACTTAGAGGAGTAATACAGTATTCTTAAAAACCTGCTATTTTATTTGTAGATGCTTCTGAGTTCTCAGGTCTTGAGGAGGCCAAAGTTAGGTCAACAATAGCCCTTTTATCTTCATATAGTCTTGCCTCTGGATTATGATATGCCTCTTCATTTCGCTTGTGCATGATATTCAAGTCCGCTAAAGGAAAGGGGAAATAACCGTTTATAGCATTTTAATCTCATAAAGGCATGTTCACTGTAGATTCTCCAAAATACAGGAGGTTTAGGTCAGATTCCACTTTTCCTAAGCATATCAGCCATGGGAACAAAAAATTCAGGCAAAGACAAGAATATAGCGGCTAAGGGTGAGATACTAATAATTAGGTACTATTAATTAACTGATTAAAAGATTTATTTTGTCACTTTTCTTTTGTCAGGAATGATTCTTCACAACAAACCTCCCTTCTCCCCTGCCTCAAAATGCTATTAAATGGAAAGATCAAGAACTCAAAGACAAAATTGACTGACAAGTCTGTGTTGACAAGCACATATTTAGAAGCCACCCTTTCTTCTATCTCCTTAAAGCTGGAAAATACTTTTGAGTTCAGTATTGATATTTTATGTGCTGAATCTCTCTAATTACTGTTGATGCAAATAAGTGCAATTGAAGCACTGAAGCATATTTTGGTCTTCATGTCTTCAGTAATAATCCAGGTGCAGATTTCTATATGTAAGCAAAGCAACATTATCCAACATTTTCATCAAAATTTACATGGTGCCTGATCAAAGATGTTAATTTCAGCTCATTTTAAAGTGTTACCATACTACACTTAGAAGGCTCATTTCAAACAAAAAAGTACTGCACAGTTTTCAGATTACCTTTTGAAATAGTGCTTCTGATAAATATGAATTACTGTAGTTATTTAAGCACACAGATTCCAAGAACTTTAAATTCCACACCACCAGCAGTCTTTGCATATATCAGAGTCTCAAAAGTTATTTACAGACATTTTTAAAAGGATAAAAAGGCAAGTCACACCACATAAAAAAGGCATGTCAGAAAGCATGTTCTGTTTCACAACACTTGACTCATAGCTTATCTATCATACTGCCAAGCTATGGTGAGAAAAGTGTTTTACATATGTAATTCAAGAAAACAGGGTAAGAAGTTTCTTTCTCTTGGTTTCTCATTTACAGACAGAGATAAACTTCTCAGCAGTTACGTGCAGACATCAGGCCAGTATGAGACCTTTACACTTCCAGTCACACCACTGTTAAAGGCTAGAGGAAGTAGCCAAATACATAAATGCAGTGCCTGAAATCAGGCAGTATGAACCCCTATCTGCCCTAAGGATAAACACAAGCTTGGATCCTTAATACAAGCTTCTAAACTTGTAATTTGGCCACAAAACCTTCAAAAAGCATTTAAACTTTACTCACTCCTCTCAAAATACACTATTAATTTTGACATATGCTGCTTAGTTGTCATACAATTGAAACTAATTACTTCTATAGATAAACTGTTATCCAGTAAATATTTCATGATTTAATGGAAGGGCAGATGAACAACCTGGATTATAGCTATCTTCCATCTTGTATAAAACAGCACGTGGAAAAAGCAAGCCTTAAAAATCATTACTGCTGAGTGCTCTTTATATAGCCATTTAGCAGCAGTGTTGCTTTGGGAAATCGAAATATTCCACTTAGCTTTGTATATTTATATAAACATGCTTCTACTTTTCATATCGCAAATAGAGATTTCTAAGCCTAGAAATCATTTATAAAAAGGAAAAAAATTAAAAACCTGTTCCTAGGACATGCTTAAATAAGTCTTCACAACAGACTTCAGCATATTGATATTGCTGATGATTCTGACAGCTTGTTTTCCTCCTCCCTTTACAACTGCATTGCGTCTTCACTGACAGGTGACATATCTTGTGTTTCCCATTTTGTTTGGATTGTAGTCTTTGAATGATTCTACAGAAATCACAATAGTAACTATTCCTAGAGTGCATCTCCTTGAAACAAAGGAGTCTTATTTGTCAAGGGCTACCAGTGATATAAAACAAGGAACAATATGGCTGAATAGAACTCTTATGAGAGCAAGAAAACAGTCTTGAAAAGACAAGACATAACTTTCGCAAACATACTTATTAGATTTCCTTCTGCATCTTTGAGAGGAGCACCACCACCACCTCTTCCCCAGGGATTGTAATTCCTCATTTCTGCTTCTAACTTCTCCTTCTCCTCTCGCTCTTGTCTGCGTCGCTCTTCTCTCTCTCTTATCTAAAAACAAACCAACCAAAGTTAGTTCCACAACAATATCACATTAAGTAGAAGTTTAATAAAAAGTTAGCAGAGCAAACTGAATGCTCTCATTATCTATTTCCCTCATCTATGTCAAGCGAATCCAAACAGTTCACTGTCTATACCGCAGACAGTGCATTGAATTCTGTTGCCAAAACGTGCATGTCCAGTTGTGCATAATCAGAGAAACATCCTATAAACCATGAGATTTCCAAGTTCCAGAAATGTTCACACCTGACACTTGCACTAGATCAAAAGTTCCATATCTTTGGATCTTTGATACAGATGTTTATACTGCTTGAAAATTAAAAAGGCAAAATTCTACAATATTACTGCACTTGCTTCTCTCAATCTGGTACATTTTGTTTAACCAAAACTTAGAATGGAGATGACTCCTCATAATTAATGCCTTAACAGAATGCTACACAATCCTATAATCTTTCATAAAATAGTTTTCTGCAGTAATACACTACAATCTATGTATATAACACAGGAATGTTCATATGCTTTGTTCTTCTTTTTCTTCAAAATAATTTATGTAACGAAGTCTCCCAGTAACCGTAGCATTTATAAAGTGAACAGCTGTTAAAAAGTCCATCTTCTACTCAAAGCTTTTAAAACATTGATTATTTATGTAGTTGAAATACATTGCTGTATTTTTCTTAAGTTTATTTCTCATGCACATTAGAAAAACATTTTGTTAGATAAATATAATTAGATAAAACACTGTGAGGGTGGTGAGGCCTTGGAACAGGTTGCCCTGAGAAGTTGTGGATGCCCCAACCCTGGAAGTATTGAAGGCCAGGTTGGATGGGACTTCACACATCCTGGTCTAGTGGAAGGTGTCCATGGCAGAGGGGTTGGAATTAGATGATTTTTAAGCTCTCTTCCAACCTAGGCCACTCTATGATTCTATAATTTCCCTTTAATCAACTAACCACAATTTCGTAAAAGATATAATGAGTCAACAAAGCCCCATCTAGCCCCTTCAACTGTTTACAAAAATCATCAGTCAGGTTTATCTACAGGAAAAAGAATATCCTCTGATTGCTTTGAACCATAATAACTATGAGAGATTGTGCCATGCCACGTTTATTAGACCTTTATGTCAAATTGTGCAGTCTCTCATATAGCAAGGTAATACTTACTTAGGACTATAGAGAGAAAATGCCTTCAGAGAATCACATGTACAGTATCAGACACTACTCGTAAATGGCTATTCCCTTCTTTATTTGACCTTGGTTGGCAGCCTCTCACTTATACCTTATGCACAATCATAATTAGAACCACAATATTTTTATAGCTATTTTTTGCCTATACCAGAGAAATATATAAAAAAATAAGATAAGAAAATGTGAAGTGCCTCTGGACTGGGTTCTAGGAAAATCTCTTTCAAAGTAACATGTTTAATCATGGTCAAATATATTTTAAAAGTATAAACTCCCACAAGGTGCAGCAGCAAAAGGCTCCTAAACCGAGTATAGGATTCAGATGTCTACTGGAACAGGAGACCCGAAAAATTTGTCTAGTCTATCAAAAAAGACGCTAAAAAGAAGTAAGACAGCACCTACAAACAAACTGGAAATAAACATGAGGCAAACTTTTGAATTAGTGTCCAAATGATCATGAAGAACTTATTGAAATTAGACTGTTCCTAATAATTATAGCAATAATGAAATATCAGAGCAATACAAGCCATTCCTTTTAAGATGCAGGTTCTTACGTTCATGAAAATAATTATATAAAGCTACATGCCTGGAACTAATCTGTTTGCTGTAAGATTTTTAACATTCTCTCTGCCTCTGAGAAAAAATTTGAAGAGCTTACTGTCCACCTGAAGAGCTGAAATGAGCTAGAGCAGGGTCAGAGGAAGGAAGTGATGAAAGGAAGGAGAGTTAAAAAGCTTTTTATTTGTAAGCTACATAAAACTGTCTGAAAGAGTACTATAGTTACAACCATTATATGTCAAAATATAAAAGAATGAAGAGTCAGAAGCTTTATCACTCAGTACCTGCTGTTGTAATTCTTGTTGATAAGATAACGTTGTCTCTTTGGAAGGCTTTGTTTTTTCTTCAGAATACACTCCTATGCTTCTTTGTCTGTCTCCTGTATTTGTCTGTCCAATGCTACTTCTAAATTGAAAGATCACACATATAAAAGGAAAACATCACAGGGTCCAGAGGAGGGTAATGTAAAAAAATTTTTTAAATCCCTTCCTGAAGTATTTAAGACCTGTTATTTCCCATAGTCTGGCAGTTTATAATCACAAACATTTTATTAAATCCATATAAAAATAGCACTGAATTATTCTTTTATTGTCTAGATAGAAATCCTTAATTAGAAGTTTGAAGAGTTGTCTTTAACACATTTTATTTCAAGGCATATCTGTTCTCAGCAAAATATTGCCAATACAAAAAGTATATGAATACAGATAAATACACACGAAGAATATGAATATAGGTAATACTTACACGGGCTGCTCTACTGGGGCTTGGCCTAAACAAGGATCCAGACTAGGTGTGGGTTGCATTCCCATCATACCTGTACCATCTCCAGAGCAAAAAAAAAAAAACAAACCACATTTTGAATTTTGAATGCTCCAATATAAATATTTGTCATTATTTAAAAGAACAGAGTTCACTGCTCAAGCTCTGTGAGTGCAGAACAAAGAGAACTCTCAGCTTCTATAAGAAACATAGATAATCCTTAATGCCCTCTAAAGCAAGAAATACAATGCCAAGGTACAAGTCTGTTTCTTAAATTCAACTACACCTCTATAAATTTTACAAATTACTTCATTAAAATATTCTAAAATGAAATTACTTGCTTAATGGTGTCACTTGTCCTCATTCTTTCAAAATGTCATTCAAATCAACTAGTAAAGGAGTTATTTTTCTAAGGTTTTTTTCTCCTTTATTTTAGCTTTTATGTGAAGGTAGCGCAATTTTTTTTAACTATTTCTGAGTTTTTCTCTAAAAAGAAAGAAGAAGAAAATAAGAGAAAAACAAACACCACATAATCCAGTCCCTCCCTACACACATCACAATTGTTTCAATGATGAAATCATCATGAAGCAGTCAAAGGATAGACAAAAGAGTTTTTAAAATAAAAAAGTAGACCATTTCATAAATTATTTTAATATATTTAATTATGAATAAATATATTAAAATATTGAGAATTATATCTGAAACTGTAACAATGCCTAAACATGTAATTAATTATTATTTAAGTGATTTTAGGAAATATTGTTTTAATTATCAAAATTACAAAGAAAACTATCTGGGAGGAGTAACAGCAAAGAATCTGAGACAAGAGCTTGTCCAAGTGATGAACAAGATTTCTGGCAGTCACAGCCCCTTTTGCTGCTGCAGAAACAGTATTGAAAAAAAAGCCCTTTTCATTCAATATACATCTAAAAAATGGGTTTAATTTTCTGCTACAAGTTCTACATTATTCATCATTTAACTAGATTAAAAGCAATCATTCACCTAAAATCATCAACTTACAATATGCAAGAGCAGGATCCAAAGGATTCCTAGCCCCATAAAAGTAATAAGCATCATCATAAGGAGTTTTATAGTTGTCTGTCAAAACTGGTGGTGGAGGTGGTGGCAACGGTGCAAGCCTTAAAGAAAAAAGGGACACAATTCCTTGGTTTGTTGTACAACTGAAAACATATCATCAAAAGAAATGGGGGGAGGAGGAGAGAGGGAGAGGGAGGGAAAGAGAATGGAAAGGGGATGGGAATAGATAGAGAATTCATTACGGAAAAATTCAAGATTTAGTTCAGCTGAAGGCCTCTTATTAGTGGTATGCAGAAACAAGATGCAATAAGTCTCGGTGGGGAATTTACCTTCCCTGAGGGAGTAGTACGTTAACCCACACTATTCCAGAGATGTAAAGAACATAAAACAAGCACACTGTCTTTAAGTGGCTCAGTTAAGAGTACTTCTGGCTACAACAGTAAAGAAAACAAGGCAAGATCTGGTCAAAGGGTGAGTAGCACAGCACAGCTTCAGCCATGTGCCTGAAGCTCCTTCTCTCCCTGAACAGTTTAGTCATAATCACAGCACTTCACAGAAAGCTGTCCTCGCCTACAGGGCATTCCTGAGCTCAGCCCTGGGAGACTGCTTAATTGGAAGACAAACTCATGCCATACCAGCCTTCTGACAACATCGACTCTGCTAGGCATGTGCCCAAGCATCCTCATAACATGATTCAGTATTACAGGCATGGACATAATTTCTACAGTGCAATCCTTATCCTACACAAACATCCACTACAAGAGAGCTGCCTTCAGAGTTAATCCAGCCTCCACAGATGTTTTCAAATAAACTGTGAAGAAACTGACATCACAAGTTTATTCCAGTGCAAAGCAGTTAGTTTTCTGTTAATTGTCAAAATATTATTTCTACCTTCATCAGAGTTCCTTGGAGAAGGATCAACAGCACCACTGAGCTCTACCTCTGCAGTAATAACATGCTAAACAACAATCTTATTTAACATCCAAAATAAACATGATGGTGAAGCACCTGGGAGCTGCCATTTCCCCAAGACTGCTGACTATACCCCTCTGAAAGTCTTTATCACTCTGAGAGTCTTCATTCACTGGAGAGGCTGAACGGGCAGGCACTGGAGTTTGGAAAGCCACCCTGGGCCTTTCAGGAGGTACTTTCTCTTCAAAAGCTCTTGCTGTGAAGCCAAACTGCTTCAATCTATTTGGCTGAAGGAAAAAAAAAAAGAAGAGAAAAAGAGAGAGGAAAAAAAACCAAACCAAAACAGTTACCTTATTACTAGGAAATATTCTGAACCTCCATTTGTGTTGGGTTAAACACTTTGCTGGATCCCAACCAGCTGTTCAAATCTCTAGTAACTGCATTTTTTCCTCCCAATGATCTACTGGGAAGCCAATAGTGCAAGGAAATCTAGGAAGTTTATCTAGGATTTACAAAAAGCAACCTTATCACAGGTTTCAGGAAGTATAAGAATCTAGTTAATGTCCAGAAAAATGAACATTTCCACAGCTGTTTGTAGAACCTACAGCTGCCAATTTTCTACAGTGACCATATTCTCATATTATGCATAGGAAAAGTTTCTGAAATCCCTCTCCTTCACCCCAAGATTGAAATAGTTCATAATCAGTAAAAAGTAAAATCAAATGCACACTAAGACTTTTTACAATAAACATTTCCTTGCAACACCATTATTTTATTTTTTAAATTCCTCTGACCTTATTAATTTTTTCAACCAGAACAATTATGAATTTTTGGGGGGAGTTCTTTTTAAAACAAAAGTAGCAAATGGTTATTGATAACTGGCAGCCTCAGAAGAAAGTCAAAAGCAACATGCAAATAATGGGAAGGCATGCAAGTCAGTTAGTTTCAGAACTATCCTATCACACCCAGAAAGCCCTTAAAGGAACTGCTCTGCATAACTATTTTAATGTTTGTTTAAATAAGACAATATAATAGAAGAATGGAAACAAATCATGCATTCTTTAAGTAAAGGAGATTTTGTTCTGAATTTACTGGTCCTAATATTGAAGTTCTTCAACTAACATGCATTTGGAGAAAGTAGTACCTGAAACCAGCTGCACAATTAATATCTATCAGAAAACTATATACCCTACAATACGGAAATACTTCAACAAAATATTAAATCTTTACCTCCTCATCACTTAGCTGCAAGACAGCATATGCAAGGCAAGTTAGTACCCACCAACCATGGATTACCGTGTTTAGATAAAAATTCTCGAACTCTAATAGACATGAATATTTGCTTATAACAATTAACTTCAAATTTCTAGATTTGAAAACAGAATTAGATAACAGATATTAGCTAAAGCAATTAAATTTTTTAAAGCAGTCTATAGACTTTTTGTCTTTTCAAATCCAGTGTCTTGAGCAGCAGAACATTTAAAACAGCCTTTCTCACTAACAACTGTAATCTGAACTGTTCCCAAAGTGCCCCAGATTACAGCTCTACAGCTGATTTGAGATGTGACTTCAGTACTCAGTTCATCCTGGGGATTGTTTCACTTTAAACAAACAGCATATACAACAGTCTATATTTATAGGTTCTTAATCAGGCATTGCTATTTAACCAACCTGTAATTAATCAAGAAATGCACCTAATTAGAATCTCTCCCTGAGAGGCAATTTAAAGTGAACAGTGACTGATGCTTAATGAATGTAGCAATTCAACTTAATTAACGGCTTTCAGCTAAATTAGTGCTTTTAAAACACCATGCATGCCCTGTACTTGCTCTAGATATAATTTTGTTCCTACAACAGGCACTTTGCAGACTCTGACTGAGAAGTGTATGGTATATTGAGTGCTGCAGCACAGCATGCTTCTGCATAGTAAGCTTTGATTACACAGAACTGTTTACACTGACCTTGCGGCCTGCTGAGCCAGAAGAGCCCGCATCCCCTGCTCGGTTCTGCCTCCTCTCCCGCCTGCCTCCCAGCTGTATCCTCCATCCCTCTCCCTTCCACCACATGAATCCCTGATCAGCCAGCTGACCTCTCTATACCAACTAATGCAGCAAAAAAGATTCAGATTTTTGCCACATATCCGAGCTGAATCCATTTGCAACAGGGACCAAACAAGCATGACATACTTTATGCAGGGAGGGCAGGAACATGCAACCAAGCAGGTGTTTTCCCTCCCCATTTAGGAGTAAGAATTTTGATTCAACTACACTGCTTGTCTGTGTGCATTCTCAGTCTCCTGTCTCACAAGGCTCACAGAAAGAAAGAAATGGTTTCACAGAATATTCAGAGTTGGAAGGGACCCACAAGGATCTGACTAAAAGGATCTCTCAGCTATTCATTCACCTTCATTTTCTAGCAAATAGGACCTTCCTTAACCTCTACCGAACCCTCCAGAAACGGCACAAGTTTCATTCGGTGTCACAGCATTCCCCCAAAACAGCACTGTTGATAATTTAAACCAGTAACCAGTTAAATTAATAACCAGTCTAGTCTTGCTTGAAAGTTACCACCCTACATCTTAAACAGCACATCTCCACCATACCCAATCTGCAATGGCTTTGGGCACATAGCAAATGCATGCAAATCACAAAAGTTCTGCCAGTCTCTGCAAGACAGTCAGTCTCCTTCTAATGTTAGTAGTGCTGACAACCTACTCCTGGATACAGGCTAATCAAAATTCTTAATGTAATCATCACCTTACTAAGGCAGTGGAGACAGTAGTAACTCTGCATTAAGTCTTACAAACAACACAATACCAAACACCTTGCTTTTTTAAAAATCCTATAAAAATGCTTTTAATCCTAGATACTATATTGGATCACTTTAAAAAAATCTACAAATTTTAAATTAAAAACTGCTCTAATGAGGTCAACTCATCTGCAAAACAATCTTTTTTTTTCTAATTGAGACGCAGCTTTCTGCAGCATACTTTGCATTCCCAAAGCAAGGTTACTACTGTGTGCATTTCAGAGGCTACCACTGGACACTAAATAGTCTATCCATGATACCCACTGTTGTTACAAATTTTCACTTGGACTCAGCAAAAGAAAATGTTCGATAACGCCATAAAAATATTTTCCTCTTAAGCTGAAAGCATGTGTAATGGCTTACAGCATGCACTGCTTTCGGCTGGAGAACAGTTAATTTTCTTCACAGTTGGTGGTATGGGGCTGTTGTTTGGATTTGTGCTGAACACAGGGTTAATAATATAGAGATGTTTTTGTTATTGCTGAGCAGGGCTAACACAGAGATGAGGCCTTTTCTGCTTTTTCTGCTGCCACACTGGTGAGGGGACTGGGGGTGGCTGGAATGTTGGGAGGAGACACAGATGGGACAAGCAACCCCAACTGACCAAAGGGACATTCCAGACCATAGGACATCATGTTCAGCATATAAAGTCGGGGGGGAGAAGAACAAGGGCAGAGGGATGCTGTTTGTCTTCCCAAGATGTGTGATGGCTGAACACCTGCCTGCCCGTGGCAAACTCTGAATTAACTCCTTGTTTTGCTTTGCTGGTATGTGCAGCTTTTTTTGTACCCTGTAAAACTGTCTTTATCTCAACCCATGAGCTTTCCAGCTTTTACCCTTCCTATTCTTTCTCTGATCCCACTGGTGGGGAAGCGAGCGAGCAGCTGCTCTGAAGCTTGGCTGCTGGCTGGGGTTAAACCATGACACAGCCTCATCATCATCCTTGGCTTCAATTTTGCTATACACTGATGCCCTATTAAATAGCCCAACATTTATCATTTTATAGAAGGTCGACAGAATTTTGTGACTGAGCAACCACAGTGTGCATGTAAGGAAAAAAGAACACGCTTTATAGATGAAAGAAAATCCAAATTTCTTACCTTCTTTTCTGGGTCCTGAGCTCCAGAAGCAGCAACTGAGAGCTCAAGTTCCTTCTCACTGTTTTGTTTTTTTTTTTTTTTAAAAAAAAGGATCAAATCAGAAAGCAATAACAACTATACTCATTCTTTCAAAGCACAAATTCACAACTATGTAGTTAAAAGAACTCTGAAAATACAGGGTAACAGCAGACAATGATTCCACTTAATTTCTTCTGGAGTCAGAGAAGGAAATTATATAAAATTTGTAAATAAACAGACCTCTCAAGAAGTATCTGGCTATCACCTATTTCACCTAGTAAAAATGCAACTACCATAAAAGGAGAAACCACCACAATTCTTTTTTACTGCAACTTATCAGTACACTTCTAAAAATTTTGTCTTTATTCACATTCAAGAAGTTAATATTAAACACATTGAAATGAATGATTCAAAAGTGCAGCAATAAATACCAGTTTGTAATTTCTGGACTCAGGTTTGCTCTACATGTACAATTTTTGTCACTATGAGACTGTCAATAGTAACCAATTTTTAATTCCTTATCCTTTCTCTAATACTGCTGTGTGTTTTTATGTATTCAGACTACTATTCAGTAGACAGCAACTAATAGGTAAGGAAGAAATTAGTATTATTCTGCATAAGCCAGATGATCAAATGCTTTAAAAATAAAAGGCTACCTTCCAAAATTGGAGGGCAAAAATAAAACTAATTTTTAACTTTGCCAACTACTTAGGCACTCCTGTACCAGCAAAAAAAGTTTAGTTAAAGCTTCTTTACCCTTACAAAACTAAAAAAATCAGTTTTCAAAATGAAAAGTAATTGGGTTTTCTTCATTCCACTGAAAGCTTGTGAATATGTTCATTAAAAACTAAAGCTCTCATGAAAATTAGTTTAATTAAATGCAATATTACTCAGCTACCTGGAATCCCTTATGAAATTGTTTCTTACCACTCTGAATTAGTGGAATGCCTTTAAATTTCAGCCATTATCTTTTAAAAATACAGTAACTTTCCATTACCGTCTCTTATTTCGCTGTTGCTCAGCCATCTGTTCCATTAGTTCTTGTCTGTATTTCTCCTTTCTCCTTTGGAGCAGTTCTCGGTCCTGACCACCTAATGGAAATGACCACACATTTGTGTAAATGCTCCACAAAATACACAAAAGGTACTGGACAAAATCATTGCCTTTCAGTTAATTTAAAAACTGAAACGCAGCAGACTATATGAACACTGTGTCTTTACTGACTAAAAAAAAAAATGGTACCTAGTTTTAATAGACAATTTGTTTGGGGTATGATGATCAAAACTACTAAAATTTTCATCCTGGTTTGGCTGGTTTTGCATAGTCAGGAAGCTAAAAATTTCAAGGCTATTTGATACAACAGCAACTAAAAAAAGTAACTTAATTTTTTTTTTTTTTTGTCTAATGTTCACCTAAGGAAGATACAGATACACTACAGCACTCCAAAATTATGAGGCATTGCTCTGGATAAAAATGAAAATTAAAACTAAAGGGAGTCAAATCCATGGGGAGAAAAGCATATTGCTCCACTAAGAATTAGCAAAGCACCAACAGATGTGTATATGTAAAGGGAAAGGGTGGTAACAGCTCACGTAGATTTTAAGTAACACAAAAAACTTCTAGTTTGTGGTGGTTCCCCCGCAGTAAGTGCAGAGGTCTTCTATTATTTTAAAAACAAACCCCAAAAAACATCAGCAGCACTTTTTCTGTAGTATGACTATCAGACTCAAAGACTCCTAACGTACTCCGTACACAAAGTGACTGTGGACTTCTGGTGAAGTAGACCTGAATAATAAAGAGAAGGAAGCTGGAAGGAAACTAAAACAAAAGCCAAATAAGGAACAGCAACAAAACCTCATACATGACTGACCGATTTTTTATTTAACTGTTGCGCTGGGACTAAAAAGTGACCAAAATGTGCAATATAACCTCATGGTTTGTGATTCTGGGCGAGTCTGAAATCACTTCTCATTTTCAAAAAATTCAAGTTTTGATTTTCTTCATCTTTACACAACATAGTTTACAACACTCTAACATAGTTTACAATACTCTTCTAACCAGGACTGCTAGGAGTACACATTCACACCTCTGTGTCCTCAAGTTACTGTAAATGAGATGACTGGGCAGACCAGAGACTGACCACTGCAACACCACTGGTTTAATGCTGCCTTTGAACAGTTCCAAAAAATTGACCTGCCACTTACAGCTTTGAAGATCAGGTAAATTCAAATGAAAAAATAAACAGAAATTATTCTGACAACTGTTAATGTATTTTCCCATAATTCAAAGCTAGCTTGCCTTCAAAAGCTCTCATGCAAAGAACTACTACAATTCTTTTATTCTTGCCTTATAGTTTTCTGAATTCAGATAAGAATGCTATGTCTTCACCAGTATTTCTCCCTATTACACTCAATATTAGTACTTCCTGATAAATTTTATGGCTACAGGAGATATGATCAGAATCATTTACTCTCGTCCAGGGTTGTGAACAGTACCATTTTTCATACATCTGCAATTAAAATTCATTATAAAGCTGTGTCTTTAACAATACAGCGTTTAAGATTTCTCCCATACTTAATTTTGTAAAATAACTTAATCACTTATCTGGGCTTAAAATATTAATGAAATCTAAGAAGAAACTTGGACTCTTCAAAATTAATTAGTAAGTCCAAAATTAATTAGTAAGTTACATTAAGGGGGAAAAGGAATATGTTTTGCTTTAATTTCTCTATGTAAACAACACTTATCTACCAGTCTTGGAGACAACTACCAAAAGGAAAAAAAAATCTTATTATTCTAGTTTTTAATTATTCACTTGGAGAAATAACACATACAAAGAAAGTCTAACTCAGTGTTATTATTTAGGTTTTCATACATACCAAGAACAAGCCCTGTTGCAAACCGCATTTCAGCTGCAGACTTGGCCTGTTCATTAGTTGAAGAACTAATCTGTACCTGATTTCTGGCAGACAAAAAAGAAAACGGAATGATCAAACTCAATTTCCTATACAGTTTGCGGGAAACATGACAGACTCACTCACATCACTATGTGACACATTTATGACAAACAGTTTTCCTACAATCCAAAGAAATATCCCAAGCAAAAGAAGAAATTGCCTGGCAAAAAGGCATTTCCCACAATTCCCATTTGCCTGTGGTTTCTGAAGCCATCAGAAAAACTGACTCAGTTGAGCACTTCAACCATGTTGACAGACTGAATGGTGCCAGTCAAGAGTTTATGTAAGGGCTTTACAAGTGTTCTGCTTCTGCCTCACCCACTTAGATCACTTCAGGAGGTGCAAAATCAAGACAAGAGGAAGAAAAGGATTTTTAAAACTACTATGAAAACAGGATTCCACAGTATTTAACTAAATAAAAGTTGTCAGTTGGAGAAGAGGTGCCCTATTAATTCAAAAAGAAAACTGGCATGCAAGCTTCAATGGCCATTTTCAGGCGAAACATGTTTTTCTTGTTATACTATATTCTAGCTGCAGGAAAAACTATCAGACATTTCAGACAATGTTTTGGGATTTGAAGTCAACATTTTCCTCTCACCGTGACTTTGCAGTGCAATTATCAGACAAGTACACAGTATACCACACCTAGAATCTCCAGTTCTTGAGAACGGCCACACATGTGCTCTCTCCTTTAATTCGTCTTCATAATCTGCAGGTACATCTCTTACCATTCCATTCAGACAGGGCCTTAAAGAAATAGAAAATACTCAGCTATGGTTGCGTAGAAACAGCCAATCCGAAATGGAAGGTTCAGCAGTTTCCTGCAAATTGATCTGCTGCCTGAATGCACACTGGACAGCAGAACAGTTCTGAAAATATCACACAAATTTTCTAGAAATAATTCACTTTGCTAGCACTGTCAGGGCAGCTCTCTGTCTGGAGTGTGAATTCCCAAGCCTGCTATCCTGCAGGCTTTATCTAATGAGCCTGGTTAAGAGCTAAAGGGCTTTCCACACTCACACTGCATTAATTGAAACAGATCTTGCTGCTCCTAATCCCCAGGAGCCAACAAAGTCTTCAACAGGTTTTGGCACACAGCTATTGGGTAAGTCTGGTGAAACAGCCAATTCAGATATGAAAAGCTTCTTTAATGACAATCTAGACTTCACTACACGCCTGAGAGAATTTTAAAGGTTGAGGTAACTTTGGATCAAGACAAAAGACAGACAACACCGTGAATACAAAAATTCAGGAGCTAAAATTTGAGCCATCTACATAAGAAGTGAAATCATATGATTGAAACTTCAAGTAACTTCAAAGATGCCAAATATTGTATGGACACAAGGGAGCTCTTCCTGAAAAGATCTGGGGTAGTAGAATTTATAAGCTTTTCTTGACTTGCAAAATAACAACTCTTCAATGAGGACTTCAAGCTATCATGCCAAAATAGGGCAAAAATGGGTATTCAATGAAAAATAAAGTACCCAACAAATGCTAACAAAGTTATACATTTTTCAGAGCTGCACAGAGCCATGGACTGCCTATTAAGCAAACAAAAAAATCCCCCAAAAACTAGGTAAGCATGGAAAAAAACCTCATTCTTTTACATAAAAAGAACCACAGCTCTGCCTATCTCTAATTTAAATTAAAGTCAATAATCAAAGGCTAAAGGATGCAAGCAGATTATTAAACATTGATCTGGCATCTTAACCCACCAGAACAACATGAAAGAACATTTATCCTCTTGGCATAACATGATCTTCTCTCATGGTGAAGATCATCTTTACGACATCAATCTGCTCCTTTCAAGGCTGATCACGTAAGACTGAAACACAGCCAGGAAATAAAAAGCCAAGTCCCCATTGTAATGAAAGGATGCAGGAAGTAAGGAAAAAAAACCAAACCTTGGGATTCAAGAGGCAACCTTTTTTGTAAAAAGCAGCCAGCTTAGCACGGCAGGCCCAGACATGTTGGCCCAATTCAATCAAGAAGCTGTCGTCTCCTGTTTACAGGATAGACCTGACAGCTGGGGATGGACTAAAGCATTCCACTCCTAAGAAGTAAAACATTTTGCAATTCTTCTCACTTCCTGGTCACCACTTCTGTTTGTTGAAATATGCCACAGACCTTGTGCCTCCATCAAAACAGAAATCCTTCTGAAAGTCCTGTTATGAACATCTGCCTCTCCAAACTAATAAACCCTATATAAAAACCTAAGAACTTTAGTAGAGCACATAAAAATATGCCTCCTTTTGAATTTAGTTTCCATCTTGAATCAAATGTGTTTGGGAAAAGTTGACTTTGTCTGCAATGTAGTAAAAAAAATTCTAACTCTTCAGAAGCTGAGCTGTCACTAAGAGATGCGCTTCTCCTTGAAGAGACTGAATGTACTTCATAGGAGGTTAAGTGGAACCCCTTGCAAAGGAGAAAAAAAGTACTAGATCAAAAAACACATTTAATAAAGGAATACTGAACATTAATTTTCAATAAAAATTCATTAGTAGAAAATATACACAAAAACCCCAAACAAAAATTAAGTTCAGTTAACTCAGGTAATGGTCCAGCAGCTTCTTTGAAGAAGATGCACCAAGTCTGCCAACAACAAAGATAAGACTGTCTTCTCCATTCTCTTTTAAAAGAAAACTAGAGATCAAGCAGTTTCAGAGGTCTCTCCAAATAACCCATGAGCTGCCTGGTGATATATTAGTCACAGATATTTATATAAACAACCTCCAAGTTTTCTGGAATAACTAAAAACTAATATAACTAATATCCAACATGATTTCTACTGTTGGTTTAAACACCATACTTGCTGATATTTTATCTATATAATTCTGTATAATTTCTTTGAGAACCAAAGTAAACCCTCAAACATTATCAAATTGTTACTTTTATTTAAACAATAGACTCTGTGTCCAACTGCATTAGACAGCAGCAAACAGCTACCTATTAAAAAGAGGATACTCATCCTGAGTATTAACTAACACAGAATTAAATATTGCTGTTAGTTTCAAAAAAATTTTGGTTGTCTTTGTTAGACACCAAGTTATATTTCTAATATTTTTCTTTCTGAAAAGCTGTAGGACAAGTCTATTCTATCCCAAAATTTCATTTGCTCATTTCTGCCAATAATACACTACAGAATGGAACAAATTTTGAATTTTGCATTCTCTTCTCTGAATCTCAGCAGAAAACAGGCAATCTTGTTCCTCTCATCTATTTAACCACTGTTTCCATTAGCTAGTCTTTTTCAGAAACACTGTATGAATAAATACACACTTTTTAGAAGCACACCAGAACACACAGCCTGAAACTTTGTAATAATCCATTTATTAGTGTCTGCCTCTCCCAAATACTTCCAGACATTTTGTTTTTCCACAGACTTACTTCCTTTATGATTACTTTTTTTTTAAAGGCTGAGAAAGGCTATCAAGAGCTCTTTTTGGTGAAAAATTATTCTAACTCTCTTGGCATTATGAACTGGAAAAGGAACATGAGTTCATTGAATTCAGAAAATGCTTTTACACTAGAAGAGCACTTCCCCTCCTCCCAGTTATTAATTTGCAGTACTATCGAGAAAATTATCCCTGTAAACAGTGACTCAAAAGATCATTTAACCCATCCACCAGCAACAAGCAACAAAATATAATAGTAATATTTAACACTGTGTGAGTGGTACAATTTGCCTTTGTTTTTTCTAGAACTGTTAATTCTAGAAAAAAGAAAAAGTGTTTATTCTGCCCTGCAAAGGAAGAACACTGGTAATTCCTTCATTAAAGCAACTGCAGGAAAATAATTCTGGCAACAGACTTAATACAAATAAAAATAACTACAACACTCATGTTCCCAAGACCTGGAAAGGGAACAAATTAACACTTTTAAAATATCATTTGAACATTTATTTACAATAAACTTTACGCTTTGTCTAGCTGTATAAACAAATCAGTTTTAATCTTGATGCTGCTTCACACCACAACCCATTTGGTTTTGAAAGCAACCAGTTCTTGCAATGGAATAACTAAAGATGGCCAGAATGCCAAACCCTTAGGAAGGCTGTAGTTTTTTTTTTTCTTTTAAGTGGGTAAACTAGAAGAGAAAGATTAACAATTTATGTCAAAATATCCCAATTGATGTATCAGTTGACACAGTAAAGCCTATTTAATACTGAACAGTACATAATATCAGTTTTCCTCCTGCATGATTTATCTAGGACACCCTCTTTTGTTTTGTTTGGGCTTTTGTAAATGTTTATTCAAACTTTGTAGCTATTAAAGAGATTAGCACCTATTAAAACTATCCGGATTTGGTTCAACTACACAGATGTTTAAAGCCTGTCCTTTAGCAAGATATTGAGTAAAAAAAAGGATTTTTTTAAAATAGACTTTTACATTTTACACACATAGTCGCATGTACCAAGAATTGAAGCTTAAACCAGTTTTGGAATCTGAACTGAAAACTGACTTGCTGTAACTATTACAGACTAAGGAAACAGAGGTAACATTGAGTTCCTAGTGCAGGGATTTACTCTCAAATATGTTTTCTGGCAAGCCACTCTTCATAAAAATTAATTGTGGACTGCTGCTTCTGGGGTAATTTCTCTAGTATCCTTGGCTTGCTATAATATATATACATTGCTTCTTAATATATGATGTATAGTCTTAGGCACTGGTCCGATTTTTCGACACTTTTTCTATAAATTATTGCAAAGATCCTTTTTCTAACAAGTACAAAAGTAAGTACAACACTCCTGCTTTCACATGGCAATCTGCCCTAATATTTAAAGAGAGGAAATCATGGAATACAAGCACTACAGAAATAAAGGAGAAAATGGAATTAAGAATACCTTTCAGCATAAAAACTCTGGGGCATTTTTCTGTCATAGGTGCTTTCACATCTAAATCTAGGATCCATTTCTGCATTTGTCTCGGGATCATAGTCCACTCTGTAGTATCTTCTACCAAAATCACCATCTTCATCAAGTCTGTGATGCTTCCTTGTGGGGATTACAGATTGGCTAGCAAATCCACCATGTCTTCGATTGGGAACATCCAAATCTTCAACAAGTCTTTTATTTAATAGTCGACTTCTTAATTCAACCTCATCACCTAACCTGTGGTACCTGTCTTCCTCCAGCCATCTCTTATTTATCAGCTCTTCACAACCTTCTGTGGAAGTAAAGGCATCCTTCTTGGGAGGTTCTGCACCTGTATTACAAGGCTGGACTTCTGTATGTAGTTCTGGCTGGAGTCTTGTAACAGCAATAGGTGTTTTATTCCTGTGCATCTCATTCTGTTTAATGGAAGCAATATTGAAAAAGTTGAATATAAACAAATCACATTAAGTAAAACCTTATTTTTGTATTTCTTCAAATATACCTGAAACAAGAAAGGTAAGTGGTGAGCAAAGAAAATACTTCAAGAAGTGTTTAAAAGCAAGGGTTTTATTC
>WEKY01004787.1:35487-106504 GCA_013390045.1 Picathartes gymnocephalus | reverse complement strand
CATGGCAACAAGATCTGTAGAAGCCTAAAATATACAACCCTTCCTAGTAAGTTTTGAAATTATTTTCACTCAAGTCTTCAAAATCAGCCATTGCTCATAATGAATGCCTCCTTAAAAATTTTTCTACAGATACTAATTTTCATGCAATTAAATGAGAGAATAATTTTAAGAGACTTACTAAAGTCAAGCAACCAGACAAGCAGCTTTACCTGAGAAAGATATCGCCTGTAATCTTGTCGAAGTTCCTCTTTGAGTTTATGTTTCTTTCGTTCATATTCTTCTCCAAGAGGTAAACTCAAGCCATAGTCACCTGAAAGTTTAATGCCATTAAATATCATTATTTACCAAAAGCTGCATCTGGATTTTTATTAAAAACAAGCAATAAAAAAAGCATTAACTACGCAACCAGTAATTATACAACAGCTGAAAAAAACCCCCACCTTCTCTGTATGAGTAGTTGGGTGAAAAGCACAGAAAAATAAACTGGTATTTGATTGTTAGCTTTCCTCTTATTCTTTGACTTTTTCTTCCCATTACAAAAAAAAAAGCAACCTAAACTGAATTAATCTGAATACTGTACATATTTATTTTGTCAATGTATGTTTACAAAGAAATCTCCTTTGACACGTGAACCTCTAAATTATTCTGATATTTTAAGCTGTGTTTACTACACAATAGAAAACATACTTCCCAAATGAAAGCAACAAGCTATTTGTTTAGCATGTGAAAAATTTGTTTGCACCTACACAGCTAGAGGGAATCTGACCATATGATAAAAATAATAATCATTTTTCTTTCCACCTCAGTGTTTTTAATCGTAGTAGACCCAAAACACATCAGTACTTTTCTGAGATTACTATCAGGTCTCTTAACAGCTGCACTCTTAAAATATAATAAAATATAATGCTATGCTATGCTGTTTGCTGTTCCCAAAATACATTTTAAAGTACTTTATAAGAAACATCCTCTACCCCAGAAGCCCATCTCTGTAGTCACTTCCACCACTCTCCAGAGTAGTTAATTCCACAAAATCACACAACTAGTGACGAAGATTAAAACTCTGTGTGTGTATTATTATTATTTCATATAGTTTCTCTAAAAGCATTTCTATATCCTGTGATCTATGCAAAATTAGTAGCAAGGAGTAAGAGAGAAAAGAGGGATACTCACAACTTACTCTTAGATCAGTCCCAATTTATTGTAGGATAGTTTGTTTGGCCTGGCTCAAGATATATTCTGACTCATTCTATCCTCACGAGCCAAGAAAACAGTGTAACAGGGAAGAAGTGGCAAACAGGAGTCAGCCTGATGTTCAGAACCAAAGGACCCAATACCCTGATTAAATAGCTCCTATGCTACTCTGAGAGTCCAACTACTAACCACAATTTGAATGGGAACTTCTTCAACCTGCAAGTTCCTTTTCTCCTAATTTTGTACATCAGGTAAGTGTGAACTCCATTTAAAAAAATAATGTACCATTTCAAACTTCAGAGAAGGGGTTATAAAGAGGAATAGAATATAGAAGAAGAAATGGTTTGCTTCAGGTACTTGATCTTACCTTTTATTTTATGCCTAATTACTGTTGAATTACTCTACAAAATCAAGAAAAAGATTGAAAGCAGCTAACAAGTTGAAGGAAAGATTCATTCAGTAATTCCACAGATACCACTGAAATTCAGTACCAAAAAAAAAAAAGAGAAAAGGACTGAGAATCCAGTGCTTTGATTCAAATACATGAAGTATTCAAACAAAAGATTGTTTAAAATTTTTTGGCCATCAAAAAAGCACTGAGATAACAATTATGGGTAGTGATCTGGGGGATATTTGAAAACCACCTATTTCAAAAACTTACTCTAGGAGAGCCGAACAGAGCAAAATCACTCCAGTTAACATACATTCAACCTAATTTCATGTAAGATTTGTCCGAATTCTTCCGACAGAGTAAGAGATACACCTTCTTTTTAACTGTTTTATTACTTCTGTTTATTCTGTATTTGCTGTATTTATTTGCCATTTCACATTCTATTAACCACATATAATCACACTGGCAATGAATTTTTTTAATTTTAATATTTTAAATATATTTTTACATAAACATTTCCACGTATGTAATGTTGAGAAATAACTGCAACTTTATTCAGTCTGAAGCTCAACATTACTGCTAGAACTATAGAATATACTTAGTAGCTACCAAGGAACAAGTCCCCATCTGATTTAATCCACAGGAAATTACAGTGCTTTAAAGCAGAGTAAGCCAATAATATCAGCAACCATCCATTTCAGCACCCAAATGATTATTACAGAAAGTGCTGGGTTTGGCTGGGATAATTAATTTTCTTCCTAGTAGCTAGTATGGGGCTGTGTTGTGGATTTGTGCTGGAAGCAGTGCTGGTAACAGAGGGATGTTTTACTGCTGAGCAGGGCTCACACTTCCTGCTTCTCATCCCACCCACCAACGAGGGGGTTGGGGATGCACAAGGAGTTGGGAGGGGACATGGCTGGGACAGCTGACCCCAGACCACAGGGATATTCCATTCCATATGGAATCACACTCAGCAGTAAGACTCAAGGGAGATTGGTGGGATCTGCTGCTCAAGGACCAGCTGGGCATCAGTCAGTTGGTGGTGAACAATTGTTTTACATTTGCATCACTTGTCCTTCTTGAGTTTTACTTAATTCTCTTTGTTATCTTCCTTTTCATTACCTTTTTTTTTTTTCAATTATTGAACTGTTTTTATTTCAGACCATGAGTTTTTTCACTTTCACTCTTTCAGTTCTCTGCCCCAACGCTGCTGGTGTGGAGTGAGCGAGTGGCTGTGCTCATTTGCCAGCTGGGGTTAAACCTCACCATGGCAACAACTACTTTTTCTTTTCATTTAAGATCATCTGAATGTCTCTCATCTGTAATATTTCATTGTGCTCCTATACTCAGGTGTGAACAATTAGGTCAAATTTACAGTAACAAACACAACACGACATGCTATTCTAGCTCTCCAACAAGAAATAAAACTATTTTAATATTAATAAAACTTAACTGTTTGTTAATGGTCTGTTACTGCCAGTGGGATGTTACCTTTTGTGTTCTGTTTTCTGTATCATATGTTTCCTCAGTTAAGCAAAGAATTATCAACACCAGGAGTAATGTGCTGAACCAAATAAAACTGCCAAAAATGTGTGATAGATACTTATTCAAGTGGTGCCCTCTAACCAAGTTTATCCATTATGACTCCTGGAAGCAAGGAGCACTCAATTATCATTTCAAGTATTCTTCCGTGAAATTTTCCTCAAAGGTCTTTGAAGAGCCTGCCTTGCTGATGGCTAGAAGTTCTATTTAAACAACATCCCTATAAAAACCATGTTTTAACTGATGCAGCTAAGACCAGTTCAGACCCACAGATTCACAAACTCAGGCTCCATATCTCACTGGCAGCTGCAGAATTACACCAGAATTAGAGCAGGCACATGAATGAAAATTAATGATGTATAAACCCGAAGTGTCTTCATGTGAAAGAAAAGTGCTACCTATCAGCAAGGAGTAAGACACAGAAAAGCTCTAAAGCTCTCAAGACAAACCTGAGCTACACAAGTGTAGCTAAGAAAACACAGTAGTGCCTACAGAAGGGAGATGGTAGGACAAGTAAGGAAAGGTGGCACATTGCAGAAACAGGAAAATGGAGAAAAGAACACTGTCACACATTTCTAATCAAAGAACACAGAGAAAAGAAGAAAAAGGACAATATATAAAGAAAACAGATGTTAAGCTGGTAGCCACACCAAAACAAATCTAACCATTTCATTTGATTAAGATTTCAACCAAAATGAAGTCCTGTTCTTTCTTTGTACAATAAATGACTACATTGTAACAAAATTACAAAAGCAATAAAAACAGTTTAAACTGCCTAAACGTTTGAAAGACACGATTTAAAAGAAAAATTAGTTTAACTGTGTGCATCTTAGTCAAGGTGGACTAGGACTGTTAAGAGGCTGAAAGAAAGAAGCCCTACCTCCCTAGCAGAATATACAGGGAATGTACTCTTTTGCAGTTAAAGTCCAGATGAAACGTGGACTTTCAAAGATTTTGCTCCACCCAAATACAACAGGAAAGGACACATCACCTATCAAGGACTCACAAGCAGGATTTTTGGCTTGGTTTTTTTTGTTTGGTTGGTTTGGGGTATTTTTAATTGCACTACCTCTGCAAGAAGAAAGAGAAAGCTTCTGGCATATTTTCCTGATTTAAAAAAAAAAAAAAGAAAGCCTAACTACAGAAAAAAATGCCATACAGTCCCAAGACTTTTGGAAGACTGAGGAATTATTATGCACTTGAATAACATTGAACATCCCAATGATTATAGACACAAAGCAGTAATACCCTTCCAAAAATTGCCAAAGGTAATTAAACGCTACTTAAATCTAGAGAACATATTAAAAAAAAATATACTATACCTAAAGGATAGTTCTGTTGACTATTTGGAGGTATATTTTCTTTAGCCATGGAAATTAATATCTTGCTAGTTTCTGAAAGCTTCTCCAATTCCTTATTCTGAAAATAAAACAAAATGCCTTACTGCATCACAAAGTAGAGGAAATATCACATAAAAGAACAACATCAGTAATGTAATTATTAGCACTGGAGAACACAGAGATTGAAAGTAATGCTGGATTAACACATTAAAACTACTAATAGGAAAACCATGATGAGAACAGATTTTTATTAATTGTTATTTGCCTTTTATATTTCATAGTCTCTGAAACAGAAATTTTGAGGATATTTATACCTTCCATCACCACCCCAACACCCAAGCTCTGGAGCGAGCAGAGGACAGATCCCTACTAATCAGCTCCCCTAGGGAGGGTTGAAGCAGTAATAAAAGCCATGTACAAGACTTTTCTCACTTGTAAAACACAAATCTTACTGTGTATGCCTGGTGGCAAACAGGTTTTTTTAAATCTACATATAGATAAGAAGTCCTTTGAATAGATAAATCTTTAACATACTCTTTAACAACAAGTACAGTTTTAGAAGCACAGTAAAAGCAAGCTTCAGTAAAGATTTTGGCAACAGAACCATTTAAATTCAGGGAAGCTTTTTAATACTCTCACCCTCATTTCCATATAAGGTGGATCATTTTCAAGTTCTGCCTTATCTTGCGCCAACTTGGCCTTCTGGTCTTCAATAAATTTTTCTAAATCATCCGCCATCATTTCTAAGGTTACAGAAAAGATGTAGAACATGGCATTTACATTAGAACCTCAAAAATGTAAAGCTCAATTACTGTTGCTTAAGACAGCAGTTAAAAATAATCAGATTTCTCACGCAGAACTACAAGCCTTAAGATCTTTGCTGGGTGAACAAAACAACTGACTTGGGAAATCTATCCATGGAGAAGACTACTTGATGTTTCACCAGACAGAAATGTCAAAGATTCCAGATTACAAGAGTAAAGATGCTTCTCTAATCCTTTTTCCTAACATGGTTGAAGTGTTTTGGAGTTGTTTTTAATAACTGCAAGTCTTCCAGTGACCCTTCACTACACACTAGCACAAGCTTATTCTTAGTGAACTATAAAATCAAAATTAGAAAACACAGAAAAGTAAACAGGACTAAGGAATCATTAGAAAAAAAGTGCAAAATACATGTACAGTCTTGAATAAGGACCAAATCACACCATTAATTCTGTGCTTAATTTACTATCATGAGAAGTCTTAAAAATAATCAAGCTCACTCAAAACAAAACAAAACATGAATTTAAAAAAAAACCCTCACAAAACACATGCATAGTGTTTCTGGAATTGAAGCCAACAGTACCTACCTCCTGTACCACTAAAATAGCAGAGGCAATAAGAACAGCTACAAGTCTGCAATAATCCTAAGATCAGGAATATGAGGAAGCATTGACTGAGAATCAGACAGTGATCTGTAAGAAAAAATGTACTGAGGAAGAGAAATTACCTCTCTTCCATTAGTTGGGCACCTTCTATATTTAACTGAAAGTCCTTCAAAGCAGAAGTTTTAGGATCTTATTTGTGGAATTTAGTGTCTATTCCTGCTTTCAGGAATCTCGTAATAAAAACTAAAGTCAATCAAATTCACGTCAATGGAACTGTACCAAAGCTGAGTTAGAACAGTCATACCAGAACTAAAAATACTGCAAAGCATACTAACTACTTATGGAAAAAGAAAGACAAAACCAAAAGGAATGACTGCATACAAGCCTACTCATCCTAATCTCCACTCAGCATTTTCACCACCTCCACTGGAGGAGTTTTAAAAAACCAAGCCTACAGATAAAAAAGATAAATATCCTCAAGGTATAGTCCATGCTTGAAAGAAGCATGAAATTAAAAAAATTACGACCCTCAAATCACTCCATGTAGCTTAAGCAAAAGGATTGCTTATGCAGGTTCCTGAAAAATCCCATCACATCCAGTATCTAAACTAAGATACAGTTTTCTTGAGGCTAATTCTAGTATCTTCATAAGATTGTATGAAGTAAACAATAGGCCAACGACAAAGGAATATTAGAAAACACTTTCAGGAAAAGGATTGAAGAACTCAAAAACAACAGCAACAAAAAAACCAAACCACCAACTCAAAGACAGTAAGGTGGCACACAGGTAAACATAAAAATAATGTGTCCCAGAGAGACCAAGAGAAATTCTCAGTAGAAGCAATATGGAATAAAAAATGCACAAATGTTCTAAGATAAAGTGAAGTAATTGCATGCTAACTTAATTTAAAGAATACATTTGCTTGATGTATTCCTTAGAACACACTCCTTTAAACTTTTTCTCTTTTTTGATTCATAATATAAAAGCATAATATTGTTACAAAGGGAGCAGAACTAGGCCAACCCATTTACAATTCCTCGTGGTAATACAGGACAATCAATGCCAAAAATAAATACCCCCATCTGATTTGTCCTAAATCTTTAATCTCATTAGTTCTGCACACAGACAAAGGATAAAAGAAATCTGAAAGAGGTTAGGTTTCCAGGCATGGTACATTTTATTTAGCCTATTAGGTTACATAACAGTAATGAAAGAACTGTTCTGAAAGGGTGAAACAACTTGTCATACTAAAGAATTTAGAAGTTGGTCTCATCACCTACGCCGTGCTGCACAGTCATCAAGAGGAAAATTACCACACGTAGGAGGCACTGTGAGAAGCCTTTCCAAAAGCTCACTGACTGTAACATCTATATTTCCTACCTCTATTTACAACAGCATTTATAAACTCTAGCACTGTTTCCAAATCACTGTATGGGAACGGTACCAAACTTAGAATATGCTGAGAGCTGGCATAAGGAAAGGAGTCTTTGCAGTGTATTTTCTAACTACCACAAGGAAGACAATGACTATTCCAGCATTCTGCACTCCTATCACATTGCTCAAAAGGGAAATATAATAAATTAAAAACCAAAGACAAAACAGTTACAGTTGAACTACACAGGCAATTCAATTGGTGCGAAGAAAGCTGGCAACTCCAGGCCTTGGAGAACATTAAGCTGGCTAATGCTCCAACACTGTTGATTCACCATACCTTTAATACAGCACAATTGCCAGGAAGAGTAGCCAAATCCTTCCTAGAAATATTTAGATGTTTTATGTCTTAACATCCATCTACTAGAGTTGATCTTCTTAAAATATGCATGAGTGCAAACTTTATGAAATAAGCAAAAAGAATATTATACCAAAAAAGAAAAATGTTTTAGTTATTCTAAGCAAAAGAGTGACAACTTCAATATGATGCATACACCACTAAGTACCAAAAATATACCAGCATTTAAGTAAATAACCTACTGAATATTAATCAATTTTATCATCTACTGTACCATGTGAGGAGATCATGACTAATCACAATAAAAATAAAGAAACAACACATTTCTATATGAGATGTGGGCTACCACACTCCCCAGGTGTGCAGTGAATTATCTCAGAGGTGTCAGCACTGAACTCACAGGGAACTGTCAACTTCAAACTGGCTTCATATGGCTGCACAAATACACTAAGGCAAAGCCTGACACTGTAACAGCAATTCAGAACAAAATAATTTCTTTTCAGTTTAGCAATGCATCTGAATTCTTTTTGTGCACTTCTAGATCCTTGCAATTACTAGTAAAAGTAGCAGATTCAAAACCAAGCGGGGAGACACCGGTCCATGGGCATGTGCAGAGTGCAAGGGGAAAGTCAGAATATGGTGTAAGCACTTAAAAATCCATCCATAGGCCCTCAAAATTACAAGATGAAAGCATATTTTTCAAGCTTTTTGGAAAACAGAGTATTTTGCAAGCGCTATTTCTAAAAAAAATGTTTGATAGGACATACCTATTAGCTTTCCTTTAGCTCTTGCAACTTTAAATCTTGGATAATTCGCATTCCCAAAATAATGCATTATTTGAAGTGAAATTTCATTAAACATATTGCTGCTACATATTAACGTACTGTCTAAAAATGTCCCATAAAATATTTTTACACATTTTTTCTTTCAAGAAGATTTTAGATTTTCATAGCCTCTTTTCCTTATTCAGAGTATTCACAAAAGCAACTCTGAATAAGTACAGTGTCACCTAGGTAGACTTCAACTTAAGCAAACATACCAAGCAATAGAAAGTATACAGATATTTAAGAACAGTAAGTCAAGTCTGAATATGAGATTTTTATTGGATCTATGCCCAAACAGAGTTAATAATGCATGTCTCTCTGTTCAAGGTATTCAAAATATCTATGTGCATATGTATTGTATGTACTATACCTACGTATTGTGTAGCTACTTTATCACCTAAAGCTATATTTACTGCATTCCATTTTAATCTTTCCCTTCCCCTCCTAGTTCAGGAAAAGGCACAAAATTTAATATCAGCATGTGCAAGCAGATTTCGTCTCTTCTATGCTACCATAATATGGAAATATCATCAGGAGCACTGGCAAAATGGCAATTCCAATCCACACGAACTGCAGCACGGGTGGGAAGGAGGGAAATGCTTGGAAAAAGCTATGCCACGTTTACTAATTGTACTTACAGGTTACGCGGCCACTAATTGTGTCATTAAGAAACATTGTTCAAAGTTTAACCCAAACTTCCTAAGGAATTAGTACTGACTGCTTCTGTACCCTTGTGAATGGCACTTAGAATAAGCTACTGCTGCCAGAGATGCGCTCCCTGTACTTTTCTTTCAAATTATTTGCTGAAAAAGCACAGATTCCAGGGTCTGACTGCTCATAAATAACAAACTCTTTACAAAAGCAACGCGACTTTTTCGCAACTCAGAAGGCAATCCATCCTCTGAACAACCACCCAACAAGTTTCGCGAGTTACTTTCCCTCCACTACAGGGCTTATCTACTTTTCCGTGCACGTAATTTGATCCAAAAAGACACTAATTGCAAAAAACTTTCAGACCCAGGAGATCAGGTTTATTTCTCCAAGAGCGAAAGCTTGGGGAAACGCCTCTCCCCCGGCCTGCAATGCCCTCGCCTCCCAGCCTCCCTCCTTCCCTCCTTGGCCGCACCTCTGGGGCGCTGGCTGAGGCTCCCACCCCACAGGGAGCAGCTGCGCGGCGGGGATGCGCCAGTCGGGGCTCGGCCCCTTTCCGGATCGCGGCGCCGTTGTCAGGCAACGGCCGCACAACAAGCGGCCCCTTCGAAGGGTCGGACAAGTCAAGCCGAGCCGAGCCCCGCCGCCCTCGCGGGGACCCCCAGACCCGGCGGTACGCCCCGGGCGCGCCTCCGACCCGTCCCGCTCCGGAGCCCGTTCCGCTGCCCAGCGAACCCCTTCGCTCCCGCCGCCGCCCGGTCCAGGCTGTGAGCGATGCGGGCGATGGAACCGCCCGGCGGGGCTGCGAGAAGGGTCCCCGGACGCCGCGCCGCCTCCGCCGCCCGCTCACCGGTAGCGGCGGCCGTGGCTCCGTCCGCGCTCCGCGCGTTACCTCCGCCCCGGAACCCGGCAGGCGGAGTCCCGCAGCGCCCCCCGCTGCCCCGGAGGGCGGCACGACCCGGCCACCACCTCCTCCCGGGCGGGGAAAGGGAGCGGGAGGGGAGGCGGCGGCGGGCGGGCTTCCCAGCATCACAGAATGGGGCAGGTTAGAAAGGACCACAGTGGGTCACCGGGTCCAACTTCCCTGCTCGAGCAGGGTCATCCCAGAGCACATGGCACAAGATTGCATCCGGACGGTTCTTGAGTATCTCCAGGGAGGGAGACTGCACAACCTTTCTGGGCAATCTATTCCAGTGCTCGGTCACCTGTACAGTAGAGTTCTTCCTCATCTTCAGGGGGAATTTCCTGTGCATCAGTTTTCTTGCCTCTTGTCCTATTGCTTGGCACCTCCGAGCAGAGCCTGGCTCCATCCTCTTGACGCCTCCCACTTTAGATACTTAGATACATTGATAAGGCCTCCTCTCAGTCGTCTCTTCTCGAGGCTGAACAAGCCCAGCTCCCTCAGCCTTTCCTTATGACAGAGATGCTCCAGTCTCTTAAACATCTTTGTTGCTCTCCGCTGGACCCGCTCCAGATGTTCCGTGTCTCTCTCGTACTGAGTAGCCTAGGACTGGTCACAGTAATTTAAAAAGCATAAGTAAATAAATAAATGTTTAAATAGTGAGAAAGGCCTTCGCCCGGCCAGGGTCGGGTTTCCGCGGTGCCGCTTCCCGGGGCGAGCGGGTCGGCCGCGGCCGCGTGCAGAGCCGAGCGCGGCCGCTGGNGGACCGTACCACCCTCCGTCCGCACCCCCGCCTCGCGCTTGGTTCCGCCGGCGGCCCGGAGCGGCGGTGCGGAGCCGGGGCCGGCAGCGGGAGCGGGACGATGGCGGCGGCGGCGGGGAGCGGCGCCTCCGGGAGCGGGATGGCGCAGAAGACGTGGGAGCTAGCCAACAACATGCAGGAGGCGCAGAGCATCGACGAGATCTACAAGTACGACCGCAAGCAGCAGCAGGAGATCCTGGCGGCCAAGCCCTGGACCAAGGAGTGAGTGCGAGCGGGGCGGCGGGCCGGGCGGGCGGCCGGGCGGGCGCTGAGGACCGGCCTGATGTGATGGCTCTGCCTTCCCTAATGCGGCCTCTGCGTTGTTGCAGCCACCATTACTTCAAGTACTGCAAGATCTCTGCGCTGGCGCTGCTGAAGATGGTGATGCACGCCAGGTCCGGCGGCAACCTGGAGGTGATGGGGCTCATGCTGGGCAAGGTGGACGGGGAGACCATGATCATCATGGACAGCTTCGCCTTGCCCGTGGAGGGCACCGAGACCCGCGTCAACGCTCAGGCCGCCGCCTACGAGTACATGGCTGCCTACATCGAGAACGCCAAGCAGGTAAGGAGAGGTGGCAGGGGGTGTCTGACTCCTTCCGTGGAGATCCTGTGCATCTTGTGAGCTACAGGAACATACTCGGGGAGTTGCAGGCTTCCCCCCTTCCCCAGTGATAAAGCGCCTGCCCGATTGTCCTGTCTCGCCTCAAACATGACAGTAAGAACTGTGTCAGCAGCACAGAACGCAGGGCCCTATAAACCTTTTCACGTACATATTTCCCTGACTTACAGTATGTCATCAGATGTTGGAGACTATGATCTTGGAGGTCTTTTCCAACCTTAACGATTCAATGAAAAGTAGTGTATTCTCCTTCCCTTTGTAAATTATTTTCATTCTTGAGGAAGTGTTTTTGTGGCTGAGGTTGCTGGCTGTCTGAGGGAGTGTGTTTCTAAAATAACTGATGTTTCTTTCTGAAAACAGTGTGCAAAATTAAATATATGTATGCATTGGGTGTACTTAGTATTTGTAGATCAGGATTATGACATTTATTCTTACCTTCTTCTGAGGTCTTACTGTACAGCATGCTTCTCTTTTCCATAAAATAAAAAAGACATATTCGTGAAGAAAATACCAGTGAAGGAATAAGTGAGTTTCAGTGCAACCTAATTGTTCATATTTATCATTTGGAAATTTAGATGAACAGACTTGCTTGTCTGTTTCCTATCTTTGTCACTTTCTTTTCAGAGATCCATGTCATATTAAAGCTGACTTTACAGTAAAGTTCTTATGTGCAGAAGGATAACAAATACGACTCTGCTCTGTGGTTGATGTGGAAACCGGCACAGCACACCAGAGCACTTGCTGATGTACTTCTTCTGATACAGGACAATCCTATACTACAAATTAGAGTTGAAATAACTAACTCTCCAAGCTCAAACAGTTTTGATATCCAGTTGTCGCTTTGATTTTTAAACCAGCTAAAATTAGAAGCCCCTTACTTACTAAGTGGATATAACAGATGAGTATTTGGCTTATTTTGGAGAGTTGTACTTATCTTCATAGCCTTACATACGGTTGGAGATACTGAAATGGATGTGCCTTAGGCTGAATCATGACATCAGCTAAAAGTAAACATAATGCAGAAATAGTTATATTCTGGGACCTTTTTTAAAAACTCATCCCTGTGAGAAAATTTAGAAATAGTTCATTTAGTCTAGTTTGTTTTGTCTGAAAACAATGTCATGATGCTAATAGTCTTGTTGCAAAAAGCAGGTAACTTGAAGAGATGTCTCTGCCTAGAGATACAGTCATACAATCTTTAAATAAAGATATATTAATACAATCTCATTCTTCAGTAGAAATATTGAATTTCAAAATGGTAAGCATATAGCATAAAATTATAAACAACTTATCTTACGTTTGAAACAGTCCAGGTTTCTGTAGGAGTTCTTATGTGATAGGAAATGTTTTTTTCTCATTGTTTGTGTTGTTCAGTTTTGTCTATAGTTGGTTTCACAATTTTGAAACTGAACTTGTGTGCAAATAAAATATCTCAGCTTTCTTGATGCTCTGGAGGATTTTTCATGCTGGCTGTTTCATATTTGATTTTGGCAAGCACTTGTTCCTGGAATAGCTCTTTTTATCATTAGGTTGCTAGTTAGTGTATCCCCCTATGTAAGTGCTTTATAGATGCTGACATTCCGGTTACTTGATCTCCATGGAGAGGATCTGGTCTTAATGTAGTTCAAATGTGTTATTTGGCTTTGAAAAGTAATGCACATTCTTTAGTGTTTTGTTGGTCTCTCTCATGGGAGTTGTAAAGAAAATATAAATAAAATAAAGTAGGCAGTTTTTGTGTTCTGTCTCATCATTACTGGAGCAGCCAGTAAACAATTCCTTGGAGACGATTACAAAACTTAGGTTCAATGGGTGTTTATTTGGCTTTGCTCCTTTCTCTTCCAGTATTTTTAGAGATAGCCAGGTGTATTATTTGGAAACTACTATTTTGAGGTTTTATCTGATAACAAGTTGTCAAAAATTCTTTTGGCTTTTAAACCTGCCTCCAGGCAATAATTTCTGCCACTTCTGGTGTTTGAAAGCATGTCTTTGAAAGTATTTTTTTAAACCTACCACTAATTTAATAGTATATGCCTGTGAGATATGTTACCATACTAAATAATTCATTCTCTCCTGATGTTTCCTACATTATATGAGATTATACATACTTGTGTTATATCCCTGAGAAATTTCTCAGCTCCGCTGAGGAGCCCCAGCTGTGTGGAACCTTCTGTACCTCAGCTGTCACTGAAGAAGGAGCTCCAGGCTCCTTGGAGGCTTTCGTTCTGTGGCAGCACCTGTAGCAGAGAATGCCAGTACTACTCATTTTACGATTTCTAGGGAATAGCTTCAGCAGGAGTGGAAATTCCTGTTGATCCTGCCGCGCCTTGCATTGTGCTGGAAGTGCCGCTGGAGGGCGGCCGGTGCTTTGGGAATGTAGCTGAACGCTGGGGCTGTTTCCCTTCCCTGCTCTTCCTTAGGTCGGACGCCTGGAAAATGCCATCGGCTGGTACCACAGCCACCCCGGCTACGGCTGCTGGCTCTCGGGGATCGACGTCAGTACCCAGATGCTTAATCAGCAATTTCAGGAACCCTTCGTAGCAGTGGTTGTAAGTACTGGCTGATAGGGGCTAACACTGCATAGCAAGTCATGTTGAGGGGAATAATTTTTGGATTTCTGTCTCTTAGCATTCTGGTAGTGTGTACTTTGTATGATGGAAGTGTTAGATCCGCACTTTACACTGGTGCCACTCATTTTGCTTTGCTGGCCACATAGTGGCCAAACCAGGAGTGTTGCTTGCCTAGACCATTTACACTGCATTGTTTCAGTTATGGTATAGTTTATAAGCGTAAGGGGGTTTTAAGTATCTTGGAAATAAGGAAAATTAGTTTGAAAAAATGATCCACTGAAGGCTATTGATATTCTATCTTTTTAGAGAGTCTCATACCAACAGAAAAAGTACCATTTATGATAGAACTAATACAATTTGCATGAATTACATTTCTGAAATACAATTACTATAAACTTAATGTATGCCTGTAATAATTAATAAAATGTTTCTAATTAATGCTACCTGTATTTCCACAGATTGATCCAACAAGAACAATATCTGCAGGAAAAGTAAATCTTGGAGCTTTTAGGACATATCCTAAGGTAAATAGTTAAAATTATCTAAAATTATGTAGTGTGTGAACACTGAACTGTCTTTCAATGATTGTCTGGGTTTGGTCTGGTGTGCTGTACTGATTGTTCATTCCAAAGGAAGATGTGCCCATACACTGGTTACTGCACGCCTTTGGCTATTGATTACATTTATAAAGGTTGACTTGTAGTTTGGTTTTCATAGAGTTTGGGCAGTGTTGAATCAATTACACTGTCCAGATTATGGAGCTGTCCCAAAATTATTTAGCTCCATATATCCGTTTCTAATGGATGTAGTTGTAGGTAGCATTCATCAGAATAGTTTTGTTAGTTCTTCTCTGTTTATATTTTAGACCTAAAACCAAATGTTAATAGCATGTTTAATATGTTTGCTTTTCATTTTGGAAAAGGAAGGTTCTAAGCTATGTACTTAACTTTTTCAGATAAATATAAATCTTCACAAACAAATGTACAAAAAAGTTTATTAAACAATATGGGTTAGGCTTAAAACTAGAAAATCATGTCAGTATTGGAGACCTAGGTCTCCAAATGCATCCTCTCATGTATACTTCTGGCTGTGCTATTTAATTTCAATCCAGTAAAGTTCAGGTGTATCTTTTAAATACCCAGTTATTAGTGACTCATCGAGAACTTCAGGCAGCCTTCCAGTAAAACAATTACCAAAATTAATTGTTTAATAAAAATTAAATTTTGTAATTAACAAAAATGTTTGTGAGAGGTCCAAGCATTATTTTTGTGTTGACAAAAACATGAGAGATCTTAGAACAGTTTGTGGTTCAGGAGAGTATTCACTTCTGTGGACAAAACCACTTCATAAATACTTTGAGAATTTTAAACAGGGAGAAGAGTCCTGCACCTGAAAACCAAATCACATCTGGAAAATACACATTAAAATCATATTTTTAGGGAGTTCTCACAGTGGACTACAGGCAGTTCTTGCTTAGTCAGTAGCTGTGAGTGGCACCATCTTGGCTAAACAAATAACTAAAAGTTTTAGGTATCTCTGAGGCATATCCATGAGTGTTTCCTCCCTCTTTTCAAATCTTCCCCCAAAATATCCAAGAACAGGTAGAGAAATACTATCTAAGAAGCAGCTTGCCCCTTCTTTCATCCAAGAAATGATCTAATCATAGCTTGCCATGTTACTCATTTGAAAAAACTCAACTATGACCAACCACTAGTTTGGTTTTGATAAACCTGAAAAAGTAATGACTAGTACAGCTAGTAAAGCCCAATGTCAACCTGAGATCCAAGAAAATTCCAAATTTCAGGCTACCAGGCGAAATGTCATTTTCTCTAGAGAGAAATAAACTAGAATTGCATAAACTAGAAATTTTTTTGGTGAAGTTTACGCATTTTAAAAAGCCCCAGAACTACTGTGTCATCTTTGCCATTTGTTAAATTTTTAGGGCTATAAGCCTCCAGATGAAGGTCCCTCTGAATACCAGACTATTCCACTCAATAAAATAGAAGACTTTGGTGTACATTGTAAACAGTAAGTAACAAAAAAACTACTAACTGTATTATTTTTGCGTGTGTGTTTAGGTTCGTGATTCAGTATAGAAAAGTAAATTTCTTGTAGCATTTCAAGTCTTGAAGTTCACTGTTGCTTTAACACTTGTTTTTGTGAAAAAAGTGTTACTGGCATTTTTCAGGAGATGTTTTAAGGGAGAACTGTTGCAAAGATAAAGACGAACCTGGTTAAAAGCTTTAGCAGTTGATTTCTGAACACCTTTAAGTAGTGATGCCTTATTAGGGCAGGGAGGAAAGGGTCAGCTGTCGATTGATCAGCAGGGCTGGGGAGGCTGTAATCCCACTGCTCTTCTGAGTAGGGGAGAGTGCTCTGCTGCTCCTTCTCTTGCTTTACTGGGAGTGTTAATTTGTAACACCACTAAAGCCTGGCTTTCAAAATGTGGCAGAATGGAAGATTGTTTACCTGTTTGTAACATTTACTGCTACCAAGCATTCCTCAAGAAATTAGAGGTGATAGAAGCAAAACTACAGTCATCTGTAAGTTATTACAGTATTGAAAAACCCAAGCATGGAACAGTTTGTAAAGAGAATAATACAAAACCCCTTGCAGTCTCATTAAACAGAACACAGCAGTATGTGAGGGGATTATGTATTAAACCTGTATAGGAATTACTTACGGAAAATCGTGCAGAGAATTGTAACTGAGAGTAACTTTAAGTGCTTTGAATTTTTGAAGATATTTGCCACTGATAAAGATTTTTTTGAGTTGCATGTACTTTGGATGTGACAGTCAAGCAAAACATATTTAGATGGACACTTATTTTGTTTGCATGTTTGTTTTTAAAGGTATTATGCTTTAGAAGTCTCATACTTTAAATCATCTTTGGATCGTAAATTGCTCGAGCTGTTGTGGAACAAGTACTGGGTGAACACTCTCAGTTCTTCTAGTTTACTTACTGTAAGTACCACAGTTGTGTGCATTAATACATCCATGGGTGTTAAAGTCAGGCCCTCTGCTGTAAAATGCTTAATAGAACACTGATTGATATAGACCCCACATTAAAAATCTGTCAGATTAAACAAGAAAGGAAGGGTTTCCTAATCATAAATACTGGAATGTTCTTCATATTTGCTCTGTAAAAGGAGAGGATGGGAATAACATTTAATTTTACTGAGTTCTCTCTATACCCTTAGATTTTCTCTTAAATACTTTTTAACCTTGTATCTCTGTTGAGCAGTGTGAAATACTTTTCAATCTTGTGTCTCTATAGAGCACTGCGATGAATAATGACGTTTAATAAATAAACACTTAAAAGATAAACAATGTAACTGTTAAAACAAGGTTACAACAGAAATACTGCAGGTAGACCTTCAATGTAAAAGCATCAAAACTTTCCCTCTAAAGAAGCTAATTTTTTTTTTATCTTGGTCAAAACCAACTGAATTTTACTTTTTCATAACTTAGGGCATGGTTTGGTAATAAAAAGTACCAAATTCAGGCTTTAGGGATTGAGCATTTTGTCAGATGTTCAGCTTCTGTTCCCGTAACCACCACTCATGTTCTATATCACTTCAATTGCAGATAGAGATTAAAATATGCAGCACTACACTTTTAAAAACTTTTCTTAGATTTGGTTTATTTTGTGTATAAATGCTTGAATTTATATGTTTATTACTTTCTTTCTCCTAAGAATGCTGACTACACAACTGGCCAAGTCTTTGATTTATCTGAAAAATTAGAACAGTCAGAAGCTCAGCTTGGAAGGGGCAGTTTCATGCTGGGTTTAGAAACTCATGACAAGAAATCAGAAGACAAACTTGCAAAAGCAACAAGAGACAGGTAAGATAACAGATCCATGTGTTCTTCCCTGTAAAAAGTATTACTTTGTTTTAAATTTTTATCATGCCTATAATTTTAACCTGACAAGATTCAATATAAGAATTATTAGATTATAGATAGGAATGAGAGACTCCAGAAGTCACTAGTTATTTTTGAAAGTTAAAGAAAATTTTGCCTCTATTAAACCTACAATGATTTTTTTGGGGGAGTGGGGGAGTTGGAATAATTTTAACTCTAATTTAGTGCTGTAAAATTCCATCAGTATCTGGCAAACAAAAAAAAAAAGATGTTTTCGGTCAAATGCAAAATTATGACTTTGCTAGAAAATAGCACATTTTTGTGGTTAATCAGGTTAAAACTAACAGTAAATAAAATTATAGTATAGAACATGATTTTAAGAACTCATGTTAACAGTCCAGTAAGTTTAGTTTATACTTGTCTAATACTTTTACTAACCTAAAAATTATGGACTCTTTTAATTTTTCGTAATTAATATATTTTTTTTTCAAAAATATTAAAAGTTTGGGGCTTTGTTGTTGTCTTCTGTTTTTAAGAAGTAGCTTACAGATATTCTGGCCTTTATATTTAGCTATCTTGCCTGACAGCAAATGCTTGCTATTATAAGCTAATAAACTTCTTATCACTAGGTGTACAATATTATTTCAAAGAAGTTATAATTATATTTTCCCTCAGTTTTCCTTATGTTTATTCAGCTCTGTTTATTTTGAGCTTTGAATACACGAGTTGATTCTCAGTAATACTCACATCTCTCTCCCGATAGTCTTAAGAATGATACGTGTGCTTAGACCATATCATGTTGGAGTCACCATTTTTCCACGTAAAATCTTTTAACAGAGGTTAATAGTATCCAACAGGCCATACAGCTGGGTTGTTCGAGAACACTGTATTTGGCAAATTTCAGACTTTGAAAACCAAAAAATACCAGCTGATACAAACTCAGGTCCATCTGTGGAGAAGGCAGGACTCATCTGCAAACATCTTAGGAATGTTCTGAGATGAAGTAATTCCATCTAATAAGGAACAATTCTGTAGAATCCCTTGGAACAGACTGCAGAAATTGCAAGAAATCTGGAATGTTTGCATTTGTGTGTTTTCAGATTTTGAGGCTTTCTGTCCCTTTTCCCTATCACTTTATCTTGATAATAGAACAGTTTCCTGGTATTCTCTTCCCCTGACACACATTTGTTTCCTTCTTATGCAAAGTTAACAGCTCTTACAAGTTTTCTAACAAACATGATTGAGTTGGAGGGGAGTTGAGTTTATAAAAATTAATACTCATTTAGCCTCTTTCAATTGCAGAATACATCTGCAGTGGAGTTAATGCTGTTGCATCCAGGTTAAGTCATACCTCCCAGTTCCTGTAGGGAAACAAAATAGCAATATTTTAATGACAGGAGGAGGAGGGAGTTGCTGACAAGTTTGCATTGATTTTGTTCTCTGGAGTCCCATAGTACTGACCACATTTTATTTTCCCCTTACTCTCACATGCTTACAGTTATTCTAAAAAATAGTTCCTTCTCTGATCATATTATTTCTTGCAGCAGTTCTAGGTATTTTACTTTTCTGTTTTTATTTAGTCTTCATCAGTAGTTAGTTTATAAATTGGGATTGGAAGGAACTGTTTTTGTCATGAACTCTGCTTTCCTGTGCAACAAAAGCTACCATAGTTCCCAAAATGGACTGTAACACTTTTCCACACACATGTTTTTCTTCAATTGGTGGTCTTTCCTAAGAGAAGAGTAAAGACAGTAGAAGACCTGCGCAAACATAGAACAGTTAATTTAGTGTCACCTAAATTACTTTGAAGAAATAAGGTTGCAAAGATCACTAAAGGAACGTTGGACATACCTGTTTTGGGAAAACAGTGCTGTAAAACATTAGCATAAAGGTGCTTACACTGGGCTGTATGATAACTTCTGTTACTGTCCATGCACATCTCTAAGCCATTTTCTGAGGGGACATAAGCATTAGCCAAATTGTGCTCCAAGTCAGCTTACTTTCCCTAGGATTCCTTCATCTGTCTAGTAGTAATTTGTCCCTATTGTCCATGCCTTCAGTCCTAATTCATCTTTTGCATTTGTACAGTCTGTTTTTATTTGTTAATTTGTCACTACATTGCCCTAGGGTAGACATTGGGGAAAACTTGGATCAGTAGGAATCCTGTCAGCTTGTTGGGAGTTTTGCACATTACATATTTTGACCAATAACTGATTTGGTCTATAAACTCTTCCTTTAATGTTCCCTGTAAAGTTTCTCAGAGGAACCATGGTTACTGTACACTACCATCCTGGGCTTGAGCAAAGGAGATAATGTAGAGTACAGTGAGAGCCTGCAGGTATTGATAACACCAGTTGATAGCTCCACTCCCCTAAGGAGTTTTTGGTTTTTTGGGGTTTTTTTTTTGTTCAGATGACCACAGAGCCCACTAGCTATTGTTAATGTAAGATGTCCTAAATTGCAAGACAAAGTTTTCTGGAATTGGTCTTTGTGTGTATAGTCAGTTTTCTTTTTAAGTAACAAAAAAGTATTGGCAACAATGGCTAAATTGCTGTGTGTGACTGTTCCTTTCTGGACAGTTTTTAAGATTCATGGGGTTATGGGCACCCTGAACTTCCAAAGCAGCTGGATATCTTCAAGGAAAATGACAGTTCGGTTCAGTTGTTGTCCAACATTGAATTTATGCTTGTTTTTCAGCTGCAAGACCACCATAGAAGCTATACATGGATTGATGTCTCAGGTTATTAAGGATAAACTTTTTAATCAAATTAATATAGCTTGAAGTGCATCACCAGCTGATATGTATCTCCAAAGCAGAAAATATCATAGTTTCTTATGCTTGGACTTGTTCAATTTGGGAAATAAGGCTGAAGTGGAAAATTATTCATTTAATTTGTAGTACTTTAATATTTCCCACCTGTCTGACCAGCTTTAAAGAACAAAATGTTCCAAAATGTAGTGCAACTTTTTGTTCTTTATCATAAAACCAGTTTGAAGAATTGTTCCAAAGGAAAATAAATGTGACTTACTGGATTTTGCTCTTAGATATTTATCTCTATTATCCAACTGCAATAAAAGAATTTTGAAACTAAATGTGCGTTTTGGGCCTTGATATTTTTGGCAAACGTTTATCTTCTCTTACTCTTTTTCTTATTGTTCTGTAGAAAAGTTCTGTCGACTCAGTTAGATTAGATAGGTAACCTATACAGTGTAAGAAGTTTGTTTCTCAGATTTTAATATCTGTGCTTAATTTTAAGAATTGAAATCCCACTTGTTTATCTTTTAACAAGTTATTAAATTTAGTGGAGCCTTTCCTGATTTAGGTTTACTGGTCCAGCCAGAAATGGTTTCTTTTCACAGTAATGAAACATTTATGCATGGTACAACAGTATTTTGCTTATAGCTTCATACTCATGATGGACATTTTGAATTTCTAAATAGTCAACTATTGACTCTGCAATGAAATTCATATTATGGTTATATAGCATTATTTTTCTCCTGCTCACCTTCTATTGCTTGTCATAGTCACTTGTTGCATACAAAGGAACAAAATGAAAAATTACCTTTGAAATATGCATTAGGCTAATTTCAGGCCAAACATACTAAATGCATTAATCATAATTTCTGGCTTATGACATGGTGCTGCTGCAGGGCTGATCTAAGTTTGTTTTGGAGGCTTTCATACTGCATTTTAATAATACAAGATGTTTGGATTCCTTTTAAGTTTTCATCTTTAATCCTGGGGGTTAAAGATGAAAACTTAAAAGGGGAGTTTCCTGGGGGTTTTGGAGTGTTTACTTTGGGGATAATTTATGCTTTATACAATATGCCATTATGCTTTATACCTTAAGTAACTGATTCTCCTTTTCAACCTTAGCTCTGCCTTGATGTGGGTTTTGTATTTGTTTTGATCTGGAAATTTTAATAGCTATTACTCATTTAGGCCTTTTCATCCAAACAGATTCCAGTCCATTTGAAGTTAAGATGCAAGTTACACAATGAAAATTTGTAATTCATCAGGGAAATGCAGATACCCTGAAGCAGAAGTTCATCAAGAGTTTTAAAGCAGCAGCAGCATCCAACTGTATAGGAAAAATATGTTTAATTGTAGCTAGTAAATTTGAGATAATTGTCAGATATGCAGTTTGGTAGGAGACCAGTTTCACTCTTCTTTCAGCATGATATTAGTGGTGGGGAGTCAGGAGAAGAAAGCTGTGGTATTTTAATAGTCAAAGCTATTCATTTTCTTGGAAATTGCACCTGTAGACTTCTGTACAAACAAGCACAGTATGTAAGTACACAGCAGTTCCTTTTAACTTCAAGGAAGACAGAGCAAGTGTACCTGGCCAGTAACTTTTCTTAATTTTCTTCCACAGTTTTTTGACACTTTAAATTTAGAACACAGCTATTGTTCCAGTCAATTTCTTTTACACAAAGAAGTACCCTTCTTTTGTGAGATAGGTTATATTTCCTAGTAGGTATTTCTATTGCTACTTCATTGAATTCTCTCTGTATAACATGATCCAAAAGTTTTGCACATCTCATATCTACCTAAAATATAAAATAATAGTTTAATCTCATATTAGTCTATAACTGTATTTAAACTGTCCTTGTTTGTGATAGCAGTGAACTGAATTTTTTGCATGTAGGCTCACGCACAATGTTTTTAGTCACAGATGGATTAATTTAAAATATCAAGTTGTTTTATAAACTATAGCAATATGAATGCTGATGTTTTAATGCTCGTGTGAACAGTTGCCCATTCAATTATGTGTCTTGTTACTTGCTGAGCATATGGTGTTATAACTCAATTTAAAATTATACATGTAATGTGGCTGTACCTGTGGCCTGCATAGGATCCTTTCTGCAGTGTTCAGGAACCAGAATAACAGCCTGGTCTTTGACCAGCCATTTTTAATGCTAGCATTATTACAGATTCTGAGATCAGAATTCCATGCATTGAAGATCATTACCACGAAGGAGTCATCCCCATCTACACTCACAAACAAGTGTATCCTGAACAATGGAGAGCCATTAACGGATAGATGCCTTAATTCTACTAAGCAGTTGTGAGACTTCAAAAATACTAGTAATAAGGATATTCTTGAGAACAATACATGTTGTGTACCAACAAATACATCAATTTATTCTTCCCCATTTGCACACACTTTTTATTTTGAAATTAGTTTATGCAAATGAGTGCCACATACCAGGTAGCTGACAGCTGAAGTAATGGAAAAGTACTAAAGCACATATAAATGGGTTCTCTTTGGTAAGGTTTTTTGAGACAAGCATACATTCCAAAATACTGAGTGCCTTTTACATTTTAATAAATAAAAATCTTAATGAACATAAATAATTTCATCTAACAGTATTTGTCAACATACTGAAATTACAGAGTGCTGAAAATGCTAAATTGTATTTGAACTTCTTCCCTATTCTGTTCTGTTTTTCTTTTTGGAAGCATACCTGTATGCTCACCTTTCTCATGTATGCAAACTGCATTTTAAAAGAATTTATACATACTAATACCACCAAAATCCAAAGAAATACATGCATATTTGTGGCAATCAAATACAAAGGACTAAGCTGTAATTCCTGATTGAATACTGGTTTGCCTTATTATGAGTGGGCTAGAAAAAGCCATTCAGATTTATTCCATGATTACTGGGACAAAGATGCTTCATTATCTTATCAGATCTGCTTCTCATTTGAAGTTCCCTTCAAATGTTTGGTGAGGAATGGAATGACAGCTCCTATAAATTCATTTTATTGCCTGACGATGGAATGGCTTGGCTTCCGTTGCAGCCCGAATGAGAAAAAAGACATAATGTTTCTTGCCTTTTTCATTTTTAAATTTACTGCATGGAATAATGCAGCTGTGAAAGACTGGCTTCTATTTCTGTTTTCCTGTTGTCCTGTTCTCCAGCCTACATAAAATGCAAATAGGCAAGAGAGGACAAGGGGATATGGGAAATGCCCTGCTGATGGATCATCTCTAAAGGCAGCTTTAGGAGTACGGCTGAGGGAGAGCACCTGAACCTATGTTTTTACCTGGTTTTTACCTGTTTTGAATGGATCTAGTAGCTTTCTGCAGTTTTTCTAGTTCTAATAGCATGGCATGGGGTGATTAACAGTTTTGTTTGCTTTACCCTCCACCTTTATATTTATTAGCTTTCATCATATCATCACCTCAGCCTTTTCTCTAAACTGAGAAGTTTCAGATTTTTTATGCTGTCATTATAAAGCTGCCACTTTACCCATTTGGTAATTTTATTTGCCCTCCATACATCCCACATCCTACTTAGGCCTTGACACACAGAACCCAGACCTGTACTGTACTCAAGATTTGGGTGCACCAAAGTTTTAGAGAAAGGCAAAATAGTTCTCCCTCATTCCCTTGTCTAACTTGTAAAAAGCTAATTAGGTGATCAAGCTATTAGGGTCATTTTTTTTCTAAATATGTCTGCATCCAGCAGCTCCCATTTGTACCCTGAAGCACACAGATTTTCAAAAACCTCAGCACTTACTCTGAGGGAAAATGGGAGTAAGTAAATGTTAAGTGTTTGCCTAGATCTCTCATATTAGATATCTACTGGAGACTGAGCCTTTCTGAAGGCTTACTCTAACTGTGAATTTTAAATAATAAACTCAATACACTGAAGAAAGACAAATTTTAGAAAATGTTTCAGTCTCAAAAACTCTTTCTGGCACCATTAGCCACAGGTATCTGGGTTTTGTCACAAACTCTGTAATCTTTATTCTTACAAGCAGCCTCACTGAAGTCAAGAAATATTTTTGCTTCAGAAAAAGCTAATAAAAGGCTGACCTTAAGCTTTTGCTTTTGAGCAGCATTACAAGTTCTTCAGTTGTTCCTTACCTCACATTTGTGCCACATCAGAAGAAGTATTCCTTGAGCTTTTCGTAAATTATCTTTGATTCCAGTACTGGAATAACAGGCAACTGTGACCTGGTTACGAGAGCTCTGTTCACTGTCCATCTTTGGTGTTCCTTGAAAAACTCACCTTACCCAAAAAAGGTCCCTGTTCAGACCCTATTTGACAAGGGACTCTTGTTTTCCTTGCCTTTGGTGGCAGTGCATGCATATGTGCTCAGATTAAACAGAATGAGCTCTTTCAAACTTGATATTTAGTAAAGGAAGCATAATGTTCTTGCATTTCTATCACTTGTGCCTTTATAAAGTTTTGACTGCAGTTGGTTTTGAGTATGTCGATTTTACCTTAACTTGTCCAGTGTTTCATTAAACTTCAGTGTGGCAGATATAGTTGCTTTAGAAAGTATAAGGTTGCCATGAACATGGGTACAGGATCACTCCTGCACAGCGTAGTACATTGCCCCAAGACATGCAGTGTTTGTACAGTAGTCCTCCATTTATTATGAACTGTAATGCCAGTTGATTATTTAATGTTAATTATGAAAAATGGAACAATCCAAGCTGTAAAGCTAATTGCTGACATGTCACTATTTTGTTTATAAGGTTAAAAATGTACTAAATATCATAATCATAACATAATCCTCTTACTCTCTCCCTTTTGCTAAATTCTGGAATTTTTTTCCATTTTATGTCAGTGTTTTAAAATAAGCTTCATATGTTACTTTCTCCTTGATAACTATGCTATTTATTTTATCTATTTTTATAGCTGTGCCCCAAAAATTCCAAATCAGAATTGGACTCTCATTATACCACTAAAATTTCTCACTGACAGGGGTCAAGCACTGGAACAGGCTTCTCAGGGAAGTGATTGAGTCACCATCTCTGGAATTATTTAAAAAACGTGTATATGTGGCACTTAGGGACATGGTTTAGTTGTGGACTTGGCAGTGCTAGGGCAGTGGTTGGACTTGATGATCTTTCCAACCTTAATGATACAATTATATTTAAATTATTTACCAAAATCCCAATATAAAGTATTTTGTATATCATACTGTAAACTAAGTTAAGATAAAATGATAAAAACAAATACTTTAAAATGATAAAAACCAGAAAAAATGTAAATACTACAGAGTTGAGATAGCTTCATTTTAGGGTGCAAGTCCCTAAGAGATGAAAATTTTTAAAATACGGGGTGATAAAATATAAGATTAATTGCATGCACATAGAACTTTTTTCATGTGTCAAGTCTTGAAGAACTGACATCAGAGAGTATCCAGTTAGTTGAAAGATTTTTCTTGAGTTAAAAACAATTATGCTAAACCTTTAAGGAATTAATGAAATATCTTGTTCCTCAGGGCGTATTTTTATGAGCTCTAGTTTTACTTTTCAGAGCCTCAGAATAATATCCACAAGGAAATATGTAATTTAGGGAAGTTAATTTTGACCCTCAGATGAAACCTCTAACATATGAAATATTTGCTGTGACATTTGGTTTGTTTTTAATTATGAAAAATTCCTTCATACAGGGCTTTCTGAAAACTACAGTATTCTGGGAAGTAGCATGGTCCAGTGGATAGGTCACAGGACTGGATCTCAGGAGAATGGCGTTTTCTTCCTGGCTTTTCAAAAACCAGGAGTGCATAAACTTTAGCAAGGCATTTTTGCCAGAGCTAGTGTCTGTTTCCCTCTATGAACTAAGATTGATCATTAGCCTTTTAAAAATACAGATGATAAAGCATATGTAAGTATCACTGGGTTTATGCACTAAAGGTCATCACTACATCTCTAGTTTGTCAGACATTACCACCTTAAATAACAATTTGTAATAATGCTGTTAGCAAAGAACGTTTACTCTGTTTTGCATAGTTTTTTCTGTTTAGATCATCACAGATAGGAAATGGCTAAGCCCTTTGAGGGGATTATAAATGTATTGTTTTCAGAACTCTTCATTTTCTAATGAAACATGTATTCAACTTCTATGTAAATTTGTTCATCATTTCCTATGTGAATTTCTGTTTGCTTTAGCCCAGATTACCTTAGGGCTTATGTGCAACTGCAGTGGCATTACTTTATTATAAAAGGAAATTAATTTATGTGGCTGCATCTAATGGCATGCAATCTTTAGTAATTACAACCATCTGAACTTTCTTCTCCAGCTGAAGACAAGTTGACTTCACATCATTTCAGGTTAGAATTAAGCTTATATTTTAAATCTGTTTCTAAGGGAGATATTTTCAGTCCGAGTTCTCCAAAGCTGGAGATCTAACTAGAGAAAATGGCAGATACTGTTTCAACTTAAACAAGATGTATGTACTCTGTATGGTGATACCAACTCCAAACTAGCTCCTCATTATTCCAAGTTTATGTGGAAGTTCTTCCTTTTCCACTTTAAATATTCTTCTTAGGACATGTAGGTAAAACTCGGAGAGTAGCAAAAATGGTTTAACACAAATATGTAAATCATCAGCTATGGACAAATAACATGTAAATAACATCTTACACCTATTTAAGAAAAAAGAATGACTGTGTGACTACTCAGATATCTATACAATGTTTGACAAAATAATACTGAGATACCAGTACATCTTTGGACTGTTTCTGAATCATAGCAGCATATCATAATTTTTACTTTCTATTCTTGATTCTTCTGTCAAACTTCATTACAATATCTTCCAAGCTTTTATTTCCTCTATGGTGAAAATGTAATGTTTTGAATTATTTCTTACCACTCATCTTTGGAGACAGGATTTTTGCATTTCCCAAATCTACACTGTCACCTCTGCTGGAGGTAAGATACAATGTTCATTTTAAAAAAAACAAAAAACAACACTATAAAGATAAAATGTTTGTCCTAACAAACAAATAGTTTTCTAATAACTTCACTTTTTTTTTCAGGCTCCAACAGATTTTAAAGCTGCAGGTCTGAGATGTCACTTCATTGTCATTTTTCAGTGAAGTGCTCTAATGCCAGTTGCTTAATTGTTCTGATCATCCAAGTGTGTAGTGCAGATGATTTGAAGAGGTCTGTCCATCTCAGTGTGATGAAATTAGCTGTAGTCGTACATTGCATAAATAGAAGCAGCTCTCTAAATCTTCAAGTTACTTGTTTTAGTTAAGAGTTTTGCTTGCCCCAGCCTGCATACGGGCTGGACTGCACAAAATAGACTTGAGAAACTTAACAACTTGTGAGGTTATAGTAGTTGTAACCAGGCAATCATGGTTTAATAGGATAAAAACTTTTATTTTATTTGAAGTCCTAAAAGGACTAAATGAAACAAATACAGAACTTACCTGTAGACTGAATAGAAAGGCATTCTCTTTAAAGGTAGTTGAACTTTCTCTTTTCTCCCTTACATTTGGTTGTTGTGTTTTGGGGTTTTCTAATTATAGTAATTTCAAGGAATTTGTTTACTCCTCATAAACATTAAAGCCTTTCATTTATCTCTGAAATCCTTTGACATTGTTCAGCTGTGAAAAGCACCAGATTTTGCTTCTAACAGGAAAAAAGATGTGTAGATCTCTTGTCTGTGCCACTACAGAAAATGAGCCAAAGAATTGAATTGTGGCCTGTCAGTGCTCTGTGTTCTCCTGAATGTAATGCTGCCCCATTAAAGACTTTTTTTCTTCTAACGTGGTTTGTTAGCTTTCTAAAAGGAGATCTAAGGATGTGAATTAATCTTGCAGAAGGAAGGCAACATGAAATGTAGACTTTTCTCCTGTTCTGAACTTACAGCAAACCTTTGCAGAGGGCTCAGTATTGTTGCTAAATAAATGTAGAACAACTGTACTGTGCATAGAAAATAGGGAAAGCAGGGCAATATGTAAGTGTTCTTGGCTTTAGGAAAATGATATTGTGGTCAATGATATCTTGCATATAAGTAAAACAAGAAAGTAGCCTATCCCCTGTAATGAAATTGAAATCATTTCAAGCTGAAAGAGTATAAAATCCCATTCTTTCCTCCCCACCTTTCTTAGGATGTGGGAACAAAATGCTATGTGTTCTTGTTGATGTAAGATGGGAATTTGAGACGGTGTATTCAGGTCTGCAGATAATAGTGTTCAAACACATGAAGTGAGCATGGGAGGATGATAACACTGCTAATTCTCCATTTTTATAGATACTTGTATAATTTTGTCACTTAGAGGTCTGAATAAGATGATTCCTAACATCTGTTGATCCAAAATGAATTTGTACTCAGCACAAATTTAGAAGACAAAGTCTTCAGCATCAATATTAAACTTCTTGTTTTATGGTAGACTTTTTGTCTAAAAATAGTGTGCTAGCTAAGGAATAGAAGATGAAGCAGCCAAATATTCATGAAACATTCATGACTTTATTCCATTTATTAGTGTTAGGGCTGAATGGGCTTTACATAGCCATAGATTGAGACCAGTCAACTTAACATCTTTATTGTTGACATGGATAGTACCATTGAGTGTATCTTCATCAAGTTTACTGACAACACCAAGCTGTGTGGTGTGGTCAACATGCTGGACAGGAGGGATACCACCCAGAGGGACCTTGATAGGCTTGAGAGGTGGGCCTGTGCAAACTTCCTGAAGTTCAACAAGGCCAAGGGCAAGGTCCTGCACAAGGGTCAGGGCAATCCCAAGCACAAGTACAGGCTTGGGCTGAGAAAGGACAAGAAGCCTGACATGTGCTCTTAGCAGTGTGTACTACAGGCGAGAAAGCCCAACTGTGTCCTGAACTCCACCAAAATAAGCATGGCCAGCAGGTCGAAGTAGGTGATTCTTCCCCTCTACTCCACTCTCGTGAGACCCCACCTGGAGTACTTATGTCCTAAGTTAGGGGTCTGGGGCCCCTAACACCAGAAAGGCATGGATGGACCTGTTGGAATGGGTCGAGAGGAGGGCCACTAAGTTAATTACAGGGCTGGAGCACCTCTCCTATGAAGTCAGGCTGAGAGAGCTGGGGTTGTTCAGCCTGGAGAGGCTCCACAGAGACCTACAGCATCCTCCCATTACCTAAATGGGCCTACAAGAAGAATGGAGATGGACTTTTTACAAGGGCATGTTGTGATAGGATAAGGGGGAATGGCTTTAAGCTGAAGGAGGGTAGGTTTAGATTAGCCATCAGGAAGAAATTCTTTGTGAGGGTGGTGAGGCACTGGAATAGGTTGCCCAGAGAAGTTATGGATGCCTCATTCCTGGAAATGTTCAAGGCCAGATTGGATGGGGTATTAACCTGGTGTACTGGAAAGTGTCCCTGCCCATGTGAGTTGGAATGAGATAATTGTTAAATGGATCTTTAAGGTCCCTTCAACCAAACCATTCTAGGATTCTACAATTCTATGATGATTTCTCAAATACCAGAGCCACCAACCCAGCCCCAAGAGCACAACAAGGGCTACAGCCCAGCTCTGCCACTGCAGCATGGCAGTGAAGAGCAGGTGTCTCTGGGCCATGTCATTCTGCTCCAGCTCCTGCAGCAGCTGAGTCATCTCCCGGCTCAGCATTTCCTCACGCTGCCACATGCGCTCATGTGAGGCCTCATCCAGCTCCCTATTGACCATCTGCAGGTGCTGGATGATGATGTGTCGCACTACACTAAAGAACACTCGGGCAGCCATGGCCTGGATGAAGAGGGAGAGAGAGGGTCAAGTGGGTCTGGGAAGGAGCAGGGAGCAGGTATGGAAGCTGCACGGAACTGGGAGCAGGTAGGAGAAGGGGTGAGGCTGCTGGCAGGGGGCTTGGCTCTTGATGCAGGGTGAGAATCCACATTTCTGTCCCAGTTCTCACCCAGCCCAGCCTCCTCTCACATGCTTTCCTCTGGCCCAGGCCCTGAAAACCAGCCCCATTGTGACCTGTCCCCTAGGATGTCATAGGGTCAAAGCCCATCACAGACACTCCCAGCCCTACCCTGGCTCTGCAGCTCACAGCTGTCCCTGGCAGCCAGAGCCTTGGTAGCCTCAAAGGACAGACCCACCCAGCAGGACAGGTAACAGGGGTAGGATACAGGGATGGCTTCTTCACACTAGGTGAGAAGCTGCTAGAAGTTCCCTCCAGGTCTGAAAGAGCCAATGCCAGCCAGCTCCGAGACAGACTCACCCACCACTGGCAAAGGCCAAGCCCATCAGTGATCGTAGTAGCACCTCAGGATAACATATTTAAGAAGGGGGGGAAAAAACTTGTGCAACACCAGCAGCTAGAAGTGAGAATGTGGGAGAGAAACAACTCTGCAGACCCCTAGGTCAGAGAAGGGGGAGGAGGAGTAGGAGGAGGAGGGGCTCCCGGCACCAGGGCAGAGATTCCCCATGAGTCCATAGCGAAGCCAATGGTGAGTCAAGATGTGCCCCTGCAGCTCATGGAAGTCCGTGATGGAGCAGATAGATACCTGAACCCTGTGCATGTGCCTGAAGGAGGCTTTGACTCTGTCGGAAGCCCATGCTGGAACAAGCAAGAGTGTGAAGGGTCTTCCCCTAAGCAGGAAGGAGCAACACTCCCCACAATCCTCATCCCCCTGTTTGCTCTGCTCCATGGTTCTGAGAATCTTATATTTGCTACCTTTGAAAACATAAAACCTAAACTGAAATTAATTGGAACAAGTTATTTCAGACATATTTTACATAATAAAACATGTTTGTTCCTAACAACATTTTGTGTCATTTTTCCCATAAGAGAAGTAAAGTCCTAATCTTGGTTTCATTGGAAGCAATCACCCTTGGGCCTTCTCTTCTTCAGACTGGACCGTCACAGCTCTCTCAACTACTCCTTAAAAGAGAGATGATCCAGCACTCCAGGCATGGCCTCACCAGCACTGAATAAAAAGGGTAGGATCTCTTTCGCTATGCTCTGCTGCCCGGGGTGCTGTAACTGCGCCGGTCGAAGGCAATCTCTCTGGGGACCTTCTCTGATCCCCAGAACCCGATCGCAGCCGCAGAGCGCAGAGCCGATAGCAGCGTGAAGAGCCGGTGACCACCGCGAGGAGAAGCCAAGCAAGGAGGACTCAGCAGCTCTGCAGACCAACTAAGATTTATTTAGCTGATGGGGAGAGACGAACTGAGTCAGGCCACCAGGAGTTTCACAGAGGAGGACCGAACCTCCTATGCTCTGCTCTGAGTGACTCCCCGAAACACAGGTAACAGGGGGTTTCATACTCCCAGGGTCCCAGGGGTGGAGGCACAAACATGACCAATTGGGAAAGCCCAAGGGTGTGGTCCAGGGGTGAGGGACAGGTTACACAGCAAACGGGAGAACAGGGGAGTGGGGTTACACCTGTGGGGGCCAATGCATAGCCAAATGACAGAGACCTTTCCAGAACTTGGGGCAGGGGTGAAAGGAGAATGACAGGGGAGAGAGAGGGATTGTCTCGCTCGACCAGGGGAGGGGACAGATAATTGACAGGGAGAGCATACAGGGTACAAACAGGGGTACATGGAACAAACCAAAATACAATTAACCAATAAAAACCGCTGCATCAGTCTCCTTCCACAACTGGCAGTATTCCTCTAAGGCAGCCCAGGATACCATTTACTTTCTTTGCTGCTACACTGGTGGCTCATGTTCAGTTTGGTATCTACCAGGACCTCCATGTCATTTTCTGCCAAGCTACTTTCCAGCTGATCTATGCTGGTGTCTGGAGCTGCTGCTCCCCATGGGCCAGGCTTTGCACTTTCCCTTGGTGACTATTTTGGGCTTCCCTTGGCTCATTTCTCCAGCCTGTTGAAGTCCTTCCTCATGGCAGCATGACTCACTGGAGTATCAGCCACTCCTCCCACTTTTGTGTCATCAGCAACTAACTGGCTTTTTTAAAGGCATGAAAAAGTGTGATATAATTAATTAAACAAACCAAAACAAAACCAACAAACAACTAACCACAAATTGGAATGTTTCACCATAAAAACATTCATTAAACTTTTGTTAACAGGTTTTTTTATAGAATTTTGCTGTTAAATACAGTATCCACTCCATTTATAAAACTATTAACTTTTCCAATTCAAACATGAGGGAAAGGAACCATATGATTTTGGTTTTGCCAACAGTCCATGTTAACAAAAAAAGCCTGGTATGGAAGAAAGGGCAACATCAAATGGAAAGACAGCTGGTTAACAAGATTTGAAAACTCATAGCCTTATTAAGACATTAATAAGATAAAGAGCTCTTTGTAGGGGTGGGCAGAGTAGAGGATGTCCAAAGTCCATTTGCATTAGTAGGTTTCAAAGATTTCTTCTGGGACAAATTAGAGAGTCAGGAATCACCAACAGCAGGGAGTTTAACAAGGGCATATTCTGGATTCTACACCTGGGATGGGGCTATCCTGGATGTACGTACCGACTGGGAATGAGAGACTGGAAAGCAACGCCACAGAAAGGAACCTGGGGATCCTGGTCGACAGAAAGTTGAACCTGAGTCAGCAGTGCCCTGGCAGCCAGGAAGGCCAAGTGTGTCCTGCAGTGCATCATGCTCAGCATCACCAGCCGGGCAAGGGAGGGGATTGTCCCACTCTGCTCTGCACTGGGGCAGCCTCACCTTGAGTACTGTTGTCCACAAAAATCATATTCATTACCTGGTGTGCAACAAACCAATAATTACACACGTGAGAGAGACATTGATTATTTATTTATTTCAAAATTGTGCAAGCCTGGGTGCCTGGTGGAATTCCACAAATCAAGCACAAGAACTACCAAAACTTTTTACTATTTATACATATTAGCAAACAAAGGAATTAGTGTTCATTGGCTACTAGTTACATAGTTTTCTTATGAATTCATGTTCTATTATTGGTTAACAATTCTCTTGCTTCTTGTGCCAACTAGTCCACATGCCCAATCTTTCTCTTCTTTGGGGTCGGTGGTCTGAGTTGAAGGTTGTAGATCTCCCTCTGTTAGAATTACCTTTCACTCAGCAGAAGATGATTTCAGCAGAATTGCTGGGTCGATTTTATTAGTTTTTCCTTATCTTGGGAGTTCTACTGGATGTCTTTGTGGGTCATAAATTCTATATTCTTTGGGTCCAGTATCAGACAGTATCCTTTTTTTCCAAGCTTTGTTAACCTCCCCCTCAGTCTCAGATCATTGAAGCATGTCAAGCCCTAAACTTTAACAAAGTAATTCTGCAAACAAGTAATTTGATTTTCTAACACATAGATATCACTTAGAGCTTGCTTGTTAGCTGCTGTTTCACAAATTAAATCCCTTGTTGATTGGACTCGAACATATACAAAGATCAAGAATGAAAGAAAATCCTTAAGAAAATTTTTACATATTCTACGTTTTGCAACGGTCCTGTGCACAATTTTCGGCATCACAATGTAAAAATGACATTAAGCTATTATAGAGGATGCAAAGGAGGGCAAGGAGGATAGTGAAGGGACTGGAGAGGAAGCTATATGAGTGGCTGAGGTCACTTTTTCTGTTCAGCTTGGAGGACACAATTGTAAACATTGCAGTTTACAATTTCCTCATGTGGGAAAGTGGAAGGTCATGCACTGATCTCTTCTCTACGGTGTCCAGTGACAGGACTCGAGGGAAAGGCCTGAAGTTGCGTCAGAAGAGGTTCAGGTTGGATATTAGGAATAGGTTTTACAACCAGAGGGTGGCTGGGCACTGAACAGGCTCTCCCAGGAAGTGGTCGCAACACCATGCCTAACAAGAGTTCATGAAGCCTTAGAACAATGCACTCAGGCCCATGGTGCAACTTTCGAGGTGTCCCGTGCAGCAGTTGCACCCGACGACCCTGGCGCACGCCCACCTCCCAACATAGCTGGCCCGCCCGGAGCCGCGTGGCGGCCGTTGCTGCGCATGCGCAAGAAGACTCGCTCCTGCTCGGCTCTGATTGGTCGGGGGGCGCGCGCCGCGGCCGGTAGCGGGAGCGCCCCGCCCCTCGGCGGTTGGCGTGCGGTTGCCTCGGCAACCAGGGGCCGGCGGCTCGCGCGGGCCGGGCGCTGAGGGGAGAGCGGGGCCGGGCCGGGGGCGCTTCCTCCCGGGAGGGCGCCTGGAGCGGAGCCCGGCCCGTGCCCGCCGTCGGAGCCACCTTCCCACCGGCTGTGTTGGGAGGCACTTGGTGGCGGGGCCACGGGACGGGGAGGGCGGTGTGAGATCGCACGGCCGTAGGTAGGAAGGAGCTGGGGGACCGAGGTGGGAAAACTGCCCGGCTTTCCCTCGTTTATTCTGCTGGGTTTGGAAGAAAATCTGAGATGGTGCTGTGAAAGGTGTTTTTATCTAAAAAGCAAGAAACTCACTATAGCAAAGCAGGCAACTCACAGTGTCCTTTCATCTCTCCTTCATCCCCATCTTTTAAAATAAGCGTTAAAAGCAAATCCCATATGGGTAAAGGAGAGCTATTGAGTTTCAGGTTGGTTTAGTAAGTAAGGAAGTTTCTTCTACCTTCACAGCCTCGATCTTGGCTTTTCTTGTTTCTCCTAATTGTAATGCTGGCAGGGAGGATTCTCTGTGCGAGTTTTTCCACTGGGATGCTTTTTGCTGCCTCCTCAGTTGTTCTGATACACTAATGTTGGGCTTTTGTGTATCAGCTGTAATACATAATATACACTGGTATATGTACTGGCTAAATAGGTGACCTTTCCCTTCTGAGTCATTAAGTTATACCTGTTAGGGTATCTTTATCCCCAGGTCGTTTGTGCATCCGTTTAATATTAGCTGCTTGCCTTCTTCCCTCTCCCCCATTCCATCATTTATAAGCTTATTTATAAGAGTCAGAGTTTGAAAAAAAGTTGGTATTGTTGTGAGAGCCTCTATAATATGCCTTAGAGGGAAAAACTCACAGTTTTTAGTTGTGCAGAACATGCAGTTGTGTGCATGACGAAAGTTCTGTGCAGATGTATAAAGAGTCCTGTAGCTTAATACCACCTCTCACAGCCTGTAAAACCTGTTATGGAGTGTCCTGTATTTTCTAACTTATAATTAGATTATGAGCATCCTTTAACTAGCTAGTATGTGTGAGAATTATGCCTGCTGTGGAGCATTGTGCTCATATTTCTGTATGAAAAAGACAAAAACTTGGATATAACATTCTTAAACAAACTGAAACAACAAATCAAATAGAAAAATTATTTTAAATGTCAATACACCAAAAACTTGATAAAATGTCAGCAATAAAAGGGGTAGATTTTTATAAGCAATATAGTATCACTGTAAATGAAAAGGGCCTTGGTGAGGATATGTCAGATTTGAAGTACACATGTAAGTCTTGTTGAAGATCTGGGATACAAGTAGTGTAACATTTTCCTTTTTTGTTTTTAAGGCATTCTATAATACTACTCGGAAGAGCACTTGGAATACACTATTGAAAGAAGCAGTAGAGCATCTTGACCTATTACAGAAACATGGTTCAACTAACAGTGGACCTCATTGCTAAAAATGCTGGTCACAAGAATCGTAGTGAAGAGGACTTTGAACGATATCTGCAAAAAATAACACATCTGTATTTGTCAGATAAAAATATAGATTCAATTGTAAGATTTATTTTTCATTATTCCTTTTAAACTGGTTTCACTAGTGTTTTGTAGTTATTGTTATGATGAGGTGTTCATAGTTGGAGAGACAAACAAAGAAAGCCAAATTTTACAGAGTTGTTAACTCACAGCACAATCTTTTCAATCTATCTGTGATTTATTCCTTAAATTTCAGAGGAAGTCTGAGAAAGGAAAGGAGACTTCAGGAACAGGAAATAACCCAAGTGAGGTTAACAAATTTGGACTCGTGTAGTGGCTTTTTCAAATTAGTCAGGTTGAAAAGTATACTTTTTTTTTTTTTAATTGCTCCCTGGGGCTTAATCATTTAAAAAATAATCCATGAGCTTTTCATTTTCAAAGACTATACCTGCAAACTTAGCCCAGTCCTCCTTCCTCTGAGTTTAATAATAGGAACTGTGTACAGGTTTATAAGTTCTGAGTTAATTCAGATCCCCTCAAGATACTGAGTAAATTTTGAAACTGCTGAGCCCTGAACAACTGCATTGTTGAATGTGGTGGATTTCTGCTCTAAAAGCGTGATTTCAGTCAAGAAGAAATCGCTTGTTCTGTGGGAACAGATCCCAGCAAGCAAATGGGTTTATTCAGCCCACTCCTAGGAATGAGTGCAGCCATAGAGAGTTACTAATTGCATCAGTACATTTGATGAGGTCTGGTTTGTCAGCTGCCACAGCGAAGTTTTGTAGAAACCTTCATAAGGAGTGGCCTTTTAGTTGTTTAATAGAAATACATTTGAAGAAACTCAACATCTGAGTGCAAACTTGGGTTCAGAAATACTTTAAAATAGATTGAAGTGCAAGGTTTTGTATAAACCAGTAATTCTTTGCCAAGAACTGGTTTCCAGTTACATCAGTGCAGTTTAAAGGAGACAGCTACACTAAAAACTGCTTTTCTGAAATCCATCTGATGAAGACAGGAAAGGGAGTGAAGTCACACTGGTGTATCTGCTGGTTATGCCTGTAGTCCTCAGCTTCTGTATAGCAAAATAATAATGATAGATTTCAGTCTTTAATCTGATGATAACTGACAATATATAATAACTCAATTTTTCTAGGAAAAATAGTTTTTTAAAATGGTGAAAATGTATAAATCATGCAGCAGAACTTAAATATAAGAACAATCAATAGCTTCCAGAAACAGGCAGTGAGTGAACATTAAGTAGCATGTTATTGTTTATTTCAGGGTGACCTCTCTTTCTGTAAAAATCTGAGAGTTCTATATTTATATGATAATCAAATCAGCCAAATCCAGAACTTGGACTATGCTTCAAATATAACTCACCTTTACCTTCAGAACAATCGTATTTCAAGTATAGAAAATCTCTCATCACTGAAAAAACTTGAAAAACTGTAAGTTGAAAATAATGTATTTATTTTACTAGGAAAAAGAATAGTTATGACACTTAAGAAATATAAAAACTTATGTAGTCATTAAGGTCCTTTCAGCTCTTAAGTTTTGCTTTTCCAATAGAAGTTTGCTTATCATTTTTTGGTGAGATGTTCTGTGATTAATGACATATCATCTTGACATATGTAATTGCATGTAAATGATTTTGTTTTTTCAGTATAGTAATAATAATAATATTAATAATAATAATAGCAGTAGATAAAACTGCAAAAAACTTATTGAATCAGTTAAGTGTATATTCTACCTGTATGCTAGGTTATTTACTTTTTCTGTCATAATTTCCAAGTATTATTCAATAATACTTGAAAAATATTTTTCTTCTTATATTTTAGCCTTGTGTTTGCTCTTACTTTCAGAGGATATTAAATCTATTTTGTATTCTATTCCGTAGGTATTTAGGAGGCAACTATATCACTGTAGTAGAGGGTTTGGATAAAGTAGGAGAACTAAGGGAGCTGCATATTGAAAGTCAACATCTCCCTCTTGGTGAAAAGCTTCTGTTTGATCCAGTATCTCTTAACTCCTTGGCAGTAAGTACATTTTGAGAATTTCAATGAGCCAATTATCAGTAGATCAGTACTTTTAGGATAAATTATTAGGACTTGATCACTCTGTGTTTTCCTTCTTTGCCAATTGATGTCATTATTTCAAATTCTACCAAGAGACTCCAACCCTTATTCTTTTATAAGGAGTCCAGAAAATTCCACTTCATCTTTTTTTTATTATGAAGGATGAAAATGAGAATAAAGAGAGGAATGAAGGAAGTGTGTGGATGCCCTTTACCAACAGAATATGAATAAACTAAAAAAGGGATTGGAATTTATGACGCTTAGTTTTCTTAGTCTGTTTCATTTATAGTGAATTAGTTTGTTGATATTTCTCTGATTTGATTGTTATAGTAGTTTATTTATTGCCTTTTGTATTTCTGTAGGAAATGGAATGGAAATAAAGGGCGCAAACAACACTTTTTTTCTGGATATTAAGAACAACACAGTCAAAAGCATTCAGTTTTAGTTCTGCAGTTTTTTTATGTTGTGTTATGTCAAGAGTTCAGGAAATCTTTTTGAAGTTGTCTTTCAATATGTTAATTGCTCGGAAAACATAAAACATATAGGTGAAGAGGTTAAAAAGTAGGCTTTATTTGCTAATAGATGTAGTTCTGTACTAAAAAAATCCCTCTTGCTGTATCTCCCAGAGTGTAGTTATGGCTTGATAAGCCTTTTTTTGTGAAGATGAAGAACTCACTAAAAAGTGAGCTCTTTTGTTCACATGTGTATCATAAATATTTGACCTAGCTCTATTTTTTCCTGTTTTGAGATTAAGTAATCCAAGACATGTATTGCTGTTTTTCTTTAATAGAAATGAGTCATTACTCTGAGAGCATTTGTACTTTGTTCCTTCTATATTGGAGAAATTATCAAAGTAAAGGGAAATTTTATAGCTATAATCTTCCCAGGATAATAATGTATAATAAACTCTTCCATGTTTTTCAGCAGCCTGGTCTAGATGTTGTTCTTTGTGGCTTTTATTTAAGGCCTTTTGATGTGGGGTTTGTTTTGTTTTCTACCAAACATTTTGCATTCTTGACAATGTAACACCTTTGTGGAGGCTAAACGTAAAAATATCCTATTTTATCCTTCACGTGCTAAGTGTTTGGAGCCTCTTTAAGGCATAACTTTTTACTTCTTCATCTGCTTCTGGCTCTTTTAATGGTGTCAGAGATTAAAGAGATAAAAGCATGAGGCCATATAGCTCTGTGTGTACCACAGGCAAATGTTTTGATGATGACAATGTCATGAATCTGACTGAGAATATTAAGTTTATGAACTGTGTTTATCAGGATGATACTGGTAATTTCCGTCTGCAATGTAGATCTTGGTCAAATTTTTGAAGGGGGTTAGTTTTTCTGTATAAACTGCTGAAGTAGAGATTTTCCAACTAATGGTAAGTCTCATACTTTGTATAATTCTAAACTCACTGGGTTAGGTATCCCTTTTCATTTTCTAGAGATAGAAACTTCTTCCTTTTATGTGAAACTACATTATTATTTCCCGAGATAAACACCTGAAGCATGTTTAAATTTTTATCTAAAATGTAAAGATCTCTGTAATTATTGTGTGTTACAAATGGGAAAGTGCAATATGTGACTCAGTACTGTTCCAGAGAAGGGGTAAGGATCAGAGGTATGGATATCAAGAGGTTTGTAGAATCAAGCCTGAAAGAAAAAGTGTAGTTCAGCTGTTAAATGAGACTATGTGGGTATCACATATGGGCTTCAGCTCTGCAGTGCAGATGCAATCATCTTCAGGCCCACAGTATAAGAAGAACATGGACTTGCTGCAGCAAGTCCAGAGAGGGCCACAAAGAGGATCAGAGGACTGGAGCACCTCTCCTATGAAGACAGGCTGAGAGAGCTGGGGTTGTTCAGTCTGGAGAAGGTTCCAAGGACACCTTATAACAGCATTCCAGTACCTAAAGGGGGCTTATAAGAAAGCTGGAGAGGCACTTTTTACAAGGGTGTGTTGTGATAGGATATGGGGTAATGGACTGAAACTGATTGAGGGCAGGTTTAGATTAGCTGTTAAGAAGAAATTCTTTGCTTGTGAGGGTGGTGAGACACTGGAACAGATTGCCCAGAGAAGCTGTGGATACCCCATTGCTAGAAGTGTTCAAGACCAGGTTGGATGGAGCTCTGAACAACCTAGTCTAGTGGAAGGTGTCCCTGCCCAAGGCAGGGAGTTGGAACTAGATGATCTTTAAGGTCCCTTTCAACCCAAACCATTCTATGTTTCTATAAAAAGGCAGTCAGTTTCAATGTATGTTTCATACTTCAAAAGTAGATAAGTAGCACTTGCAGAATTCTGTAAAGCATTTGAATGTGTTTAAAGAAAAACAAAAATTCTATATTTATTAAGAACTCCTGAAATAATTGAGAAATAATCTTACTTTGTTTTCATTTCAAAACCAGAATAAATTACATTTTAGGACAAGGTGGAAAGCCTACATAAAACAATCTGTATGGTATGTGGAGGTGGTATTTGCATGTTTCTTCTTCATATGTTTGTTCATCTTTTAAGATAATTTTCTGTAATAATTTACAACTTGACTCATCCATGGCATGAAAAAAATACTTATTTTTCTGCTTTTCTTCCTTCAGAAATCTTTGTCTGTATTGAATATAAGCAATAACAACATTGATGAGTTAGAAGAACTTGCAGTTTTGGAAAATCTTTCTTATCTTAAAGCAATTGACAATCGACTTAAACATATGAAGGTATTAAAATAAATATTTGTTATATTAAGTATGGGTGTTAAGAAATTAGTCACATTCATCTTTATCACTAAATATATAAGTTAAAAGAGATTTTACTTCTGCAGTTACTATATCTCTGCCTTATCAAGCATGCTGTCTTTTCTCATATAAACATCTTAAAGAAACTGAAAATGGAGAAGCATTTATGTAGGATATCAAAATTTATATTTTTATTAATTAATACTGAAATGAATTGACTTAAATAGTAACCTAAATCACCAAAGCCTTGATTAAAATAAACTCTTTCATTTCTGGTTTGCATAAACATTTTATTTCCTGAGTAAACTTAACTTTTATCGGTTAGTAATTATTAAAATAACTATTCTTATTACTTCTTAGAACACAACATATTTTAACAGATTGTTGAGAGAATTTGACAGGTTTATTAATGAGGAGATTACAGTATTTTGTGTGCATAACCCATCAGTTACCTATATGAATATATTCTATTTGGACTCTTCATTTTTTTTCACTTTAATGTTAAAAAATGTTGAATGATGCCCCTCTTTTTTACTAGAGAACTATTAATGCTTTGTATTTCAAGTCCTGGCTGGCAGTTGTGATTGGATTTACATCAAAACACAATTCATGTAGGCTTTTGCTGAATAATTAAAATCACATTGATATATTGGTTACATCAAGATAGCAAAGAGCTTTTTTCAAACAGGCAACCTCCCCAAAGCTTCCCTTTTTAAAAGGAATCCATTTCTAAATAAAACATATTACAGAGATTTTTATATTGTCTCTTTCTTTCTTATAAATAAAATATACTTCTGTTGTGATCATCTTAAAAGAAAATTGTCATAGGCAAAGAACCAATTAACTTTAAGAATGAGGATGCCAGTTTGGAGACAGCATTTTCAGTATCTCAGAGAAAAAATCAGTATCCTCTGAAACAGAATAAGGAGAGGACAAGAAGACTGCATTATTCAGTAACTGTGTATATATTATTTATTCATTATTAGATTTCATTATTTAATAATCAGGAAAACCAGAATTATATTTACCCAAATCAGTTAGACATGTAGATTTCTATGTTACATGATCACAATTGTTGAAAAATTATATAATTAGCATTTGAGTTTGCTATCCATTACATTCAGATTAAGCTCCAGTATATTTTGAAAGTGACCGTTCTGTATGTTTTTAAAACAATCTCCAAGTCTTAAAATATGTGGAATAGGAAAGGCGTTTCTATTCATATCTTTGCAAAACCTGTAAAATTAATGAACACATCAAATGTAATATACAGTGTAATACAGGTGGACATCCAGATTTCCAGCTACAATTACTTAGTTTTAAGGGATTACATTTTGGTAGGCTCTACCTATCACTAATATAAATTCTTAAATAAATAAAAACCAAACTGTTGAAAAAAGCAATAAGTCATGAAAAGTATTTTTTACAAAGTTGGTTTTAGCTCTTTGTAATAGGCTTTAGCTCACAGTGGACATCTGTGGCAGGAGAACAATCATATACAGCCACTGACCAAAAAAAAATAGCTGAGGGAAATGTTGAGTATGTTTCAATTTTTTTGCATCCCTGAATTTTATGATTGCATGGCATACATTATTCCACAACTGTGAAAGCCACAAGGATTTTAGGGATATATAGTTCTATACACTTAATTGATTCTGCTGGCTGAACTTGTTACTCACAGCAGACTCTTTCATTCCCACAGAAGCCGTGTCCATTCTCCTCCCTCTTGCCCCTCTGTTATCAAAACTCTGATGTATACCTCTTTTTATGCCAAAAGCAGTATGTCCCATTTTCCCATCCTTTCTTTCCCGTCACTGCCATCAAGAACTTCCCCAGGAATGTCTGGCATTGATCAGAGATCGTGGCAGTGCTACATGACAGGGAAGTGTCATAGAGCTCTGTACCCAGCTGTGCTTCACCCAGTAGGAAGAGAGACTGTAGAGGAGCTGTCTGTGTCTGAGCAGGTCTAGTGAACTGCAGGAATAACATGGAATCTTTGTGAAAGAGGAAAATATGAAAGGCATGAGAAATGCATGAAATACAAACTTATGTAGACTTCTCTCACTTTCGTGTATTTAGTATAATTATTTTATATTTAAACATTTCTCTCAGTTTATTCACTTTATTATGAAAACCCATACTCCTTCACTTTTCAATTATGCCACCTTGATTTCAGCATAGTTGAAAATTAGGACTTGTAAATTCAAGCACTTAAAGTCATGGCTAATTCAGGGCTTTCTTAGCATAATTAACAGACATCAAGGCATATGATCTTGTTTCACTTGACTGAAGTTTATATAATTCTGTCTGAACAGTTGACAGAAGAAAATCAAGTAATTTTTATGAATTCATGCAAAATAACTGTGACTAGCTACCATATGCAAAAAGTATGTCTCAGGTCAGTTATCAAGAATATAATTGATTTTAATAGAATTGGCTTTTCTTTGTTTTCTGTTGCTTGCTACTTCATTTATTCATCCTATTAAGGTTCTGGTTTGCTTTAGTCAGGATCGCAAGGTCTTCTAGACTGCAGTGTATTTGGGTTGAAATTAAGGAATTTTTTTAAAACACTGTGTCTATTTAAAAAACCTCCACAACTATTACTTTTTACAAAAATCTAGAATATAATTTATTTATTAAGTTAATTAGTTTTGGGAAGATTATGAGTTGTCTGATTATTTGGATAGATAGAAAAAAATATAGCTAGAAATACCTGGAAAAATCTGTATTTTCCAAGTCTTTAATTTATTCAACCTCTGCCCAGTATTGATTATGACAAGAGGATATCACAAAAGATGAATTCATTCGCTTCAGAATTGAGTCAGGAACAAGAGAAAAATTATAGATTTTCTCAAATAGATTATGACAGGTAATCAAACTGGTGACAAATTGCTGTCTGTAGATGTAGCTGGGGCAGTTGGATTAGACGTTTCCGATAAAAACTGGAGTACACTGGTCAAATACCAATTCTTAAATGGCCACCGTTAATTGGTAAGAAAGTTATTGCCAGCACTATAGCTGCCTACTCAGGTACTTGCCCTTCCCCCTCCCCACCCGTCCCGATGGAATATAATTTGCTCGTCAGTATTGTGTAGCAGACCTCAAAGTGATAGCATGACATGATCATTTATCAAACGGAGCCTGACCAGAAAAGTGTCTGGTCCCTTTAGTACAGCTTATTGAAAGGCTGGGAAGTGAAAGCACTTTATTAGAGACAGGAAGGCAATGAACAACTAGAGCGTATCGAAAGGGTAATCATATTTCAGCACAGGATTAGTGTGCTCTTAGATAAACATACACCAGAGTAAGCACGTTCTGGGTCATTTATCAAGTAACAGCTAACAAAAATCTACAGGACTCTGTATACATTCATCAAAGTTAAACTGTATACATTTTATTTCAGTAATACACAACTTTGTGTTGCAAAACTGTTACTTGGAAAATTCTTTCTAGTGAAATCTAGAACACATTACAGGCTTCAATGATAGGGTCTGAATGCTTACTTAAGAATAAATAAGTATACTTGCTAAATGATTTTTCTTTTTTAGTAAGTCTAGCCTAAAATATTTTGCCCCAAAATTTTGTTTAAGTGTTAGCACCCAAACTATGGCGGTTATCATGTTTCTATCCTGATACATGCTATTAAGCTTTGCTGCATAACATTATGAGAATTATTAACATTTCTTCATGTGGACTGGTCCTCAGAGTTTCCTACATTGTTTTATCAGTCTTGATCCTCACAGAACGAGATTTCTGCTTTCTATTTTTCTAAAAAGACATTTTTATCACTGAATAACAATGGATGATATCACCATCATCATAGATAGACCAAAAATTATACAGTTTGGATGTATGAGGCCATGCTGCCACCTTCTCTTCGGCATGATTTTTTTAAACATATATTATATAACCCGTAGAATATTTCCAAGAGGATTTCCTACCAAGGGAAATGAACCAGCAAAAGCAGAATTCTCCCTGCTTTTGTTAACCAAGCAATTTTCTAAATTTGAAGAAGCTAAGAGATACCTACATTGCTAGAGACTTCATTGTTGTCATCAAGCTACAAAGTTTTACACACTCTGCAGTTTAGAATCCATCACAGCATGATTAGTAGATTTTTCCAAATTATTACAACAGTAGAACATAAATTCTCTCTCCTATTTATACCTGTTGTCTTGAATCCCTCCTTAAGCTTTTCACACATACAAGGAAAACCTGTCAAGAATGGGAGTTAAATGAAATTTTGGAAAGGAAATATTTCAGGAAGTAAGGCGTCTGAGTAGAAAGGACCAATCTGCTAAACTTTGCATATTTTTAACTTGCATTTATTGTATTTAAGAGAGGGAGTAGTTTCATCTAGGTCATACTGCCCTTGGGTAACCAGACAGAAACACAGATGGAGAAAGGTATATTTCACTAATTTCACTGTGTAGGCCAATATTATAACTGACCACCCACAGTTAGGTAGGGGGGGATTACTGTTTCTCCTGTACAATACAGTTCTACATATATATAAAGAGAGAGACAGTCTACTGTGGATTGCATGATTTTTAGCTCTTTTTAAAAATCTTTTCTGTATCTCTATAAAGTATTAATTGTTCCACACATTGATACTCTAAGACCTCTGTAGGACCTTGGGGATGCATTAACAGACATTGCGTATTATACAAATTTTTTCACTGGTAATTCCTAGGCTTTGGGTGCTTATCAGTGGGATTGAAGTGGTAATTTTCTATAGCTGGCATTACTGGGTCCTTAAAAATGCAGCATCTTCCGACATCACCATTTCTTATGTGCAATTTTGATATATTCAGGGGATGATGCAGACCACTCTGAAAATGCCCATTCTTAATGTGCTTATTCATACATGTGAATAGCCTCATTGAAGTTATTTCTGTGTGCATGATTTGGGCCTTGCTGAACAAATCACATTACTGTTGAATTTTATTCCAGAGGGGGAAACATAATCAAAATGTTCTGTTGTTGTTTCAATTGCAGGATTTGGAGGTTGTATTAAAAAAATGGACAAAGCTACGCAGAATAGATCTTACAGGAAACCCCATCTGCCAAAATCCAAAGTACAAGGATAGGATTATAGTACAGTCACCAACTTTAGGTAAAAAATTAAATCAATATCCCACCCATAACCCCAACTCTTTTAACAACTGAAAAATTAATTGTTCTTGAGTAGCACTATGTATGTAAACAGTTATTGCTATAGATATATATGTCAAATCATGAATATTTACGATTGTTACAACTTTTTTGTGTTCATAATCTAAATGTTGTGAAACTGATTTTCAAAGATCAGTCTAATCTTTCCCCCTATCAATCTGTAGTAGTTGCTAAAGTGTTTTTGTTGTACAATGCCAGTTGTGCAGATCCCACCTTACAGTGTTTGAATTTGTCATATAACATTCATCCTTAAATTCATAAGCAGCTCACACTTATGTTGTGGGTGTATTTGTTAATCTTAACCCTTATGGTGCAGTTTATATTATTATTTTGCATAAAATTTTAATATGAAAGGAAGAAACCTCTTCTTCTTTATCTAAATATTTATACTGTAGAAATAAGTTTAAAAATCTGCTAATTTTTTACTTTTTTTGGATAAAGTTGGCAATTATCTTTAATGTTATAATTACAGAACTTGGTTTTTCTCAGAGCACAAAATATTGGCCATTAAGAAAAAGCCTATCTGCACAATGAAAATAACAGTGCCTTAGGATAGTTCTAATGCAACCTAAATTTGCGGCCACATGAGGTGTTTCATTTGGGCTGCCTCAAAAATGCAGGTGCAACCAATGAATCATAGGTCATAAGGTTTATGACACCTGAGTAAAATCAGCCTTTGAGAGGCAAATCTGTGTGGCTGTCTTCATGATAAGTAGAATTCCTTGATAGCTAAGTTGTGCAGTTTCCCTCTCCAACTGGATTTCTGCATCTATCTATACATTGTGTAGCAAAACTTTTCTGCAGAACTTTATACAAAATGTTATGTGTTAACCAAATATGAAATATACATATTTCCCTTGAAAGTTATAAAAATTGTAGATTTGTTTTTGTAATTAAGATGTGTTAACTCACTCTTGCAGCTTGAATATGAATATCAATCTTTATTGGGTATTTTTTTCTTTACCAAAATACTAGAAACATTAAAAAAAGAGATCAATAGACTAAATATAGAGCCAATACACATTACATACAACTTTGTATAGCCCTTTAGTTCAGTTTGTATCACAGAAAATGTTCTCTTTTGTAGAATCCCTTGATGGGAAAGAAATTCAAGAAATGGAAAGACGTTTCTTAATGAATTGGAAAGCCTCCAGAGCTGCCAGGAAAAAAAGAAATGAAAGAATGGCAGATGAACATCCAGCCTATGTACAGTTTTGTAAGCAAACGAATCAATTACTTCATCATTTTTTAAAACTCACAGAAATAATAAAATAGCTGCTAAAAATAAATATACTAAGAATTGTTTATAAGACACTTGTACCAGTGATGAGTCCAAAAGACTAAGTAGAAATTGAGCTTTTCCAATATAAAGTTTAATTTAAGCACTAGTTCATGTATTGTTTTCTTTCCTCACATCCCAATCTCCCAGAATTATGGCAAGGGGTAGCTAGTACATTTTGAGTGTGTAAATATTCACATTTACTTCCATATTTTAAAAATGTTGGACATTCTAGAATAAATGTGCATTAAATATATCAGACTTTTAAAATCTATTTGTTGATACTTATTTGATCTGTGTATATTGTCAGTCCTTTTAAAGGCCTTCATAAGATATATGTCTAGCAGAAGTACGAGCTTTAAACTTGGAAAGAAAAAAACAATATCTGGGAGGTAAAAATGCCTTAAACCCTTTTTGAGGTTTAAAGGCAACATGTTCTTCAAGTGCGAAGACAAATTCGTTTTGAAACTCAAGCAAAACCTGATATAAACATTGACGTTTTTTGAAAATGGTGGGGAGGTGGTGGTTGTTACAGGGTTGCCTGCAGGTTAAAACATAAATGACTTAACAGCATGCCTTGCCATCTTGCAGGATTTGGATACAGACATTTGATTTGAAATTACTCAAAATGGTTTGAATTACCATATTTATAAAATAAAATTGGTGGCATTTACATAGTTGCTTTCAGAAGATAAATTAATATGTTATTTTTGAAGACATGAAGGCTGATGCTCTGCCTGCCAGTACCAGCCCTAAAATAGTTGGAAGTCTTTGGAAGCCATATGTAAATGCCAATGGTTTTGGAATGGTCTTCTGAATAACTACTGATATAAAGAGATGCTATGTGATTGAATTTACTCCCTTTCAAATAACTCTACCTGAATGGGAATACCTGTTTTAATATTCGCCTTCATCAGTGTTCGCAGCACCTTCCATAATTCCATTCAAAGTTTTCCATTCTCAATTATCAAATTTGAGGTATTTTACCTTAAGGTTTATTACATTGTTTTCTATAATGAGATATATTGGAACCTCTGATCAGTCACACTGAATATTAAATAGATATTATTTGACTTGGGATGTTGAATTAATCCTTTTTTCTTTCTTTTTTCTGCAGCTGACTCTGAAACACCTTATCTCACTCTTCCTTTTCACCGCAGTCACTCTGTGAAAGAAACAACAGATTTTTTAGATTTGGCTCACAGTCAGAAAGTTGAAAGAAAACCTCCACCAAGAATCCGTGAAAGAAAAAGTCAGATGAAAACTCAGGTGTGTTTCTCAAACATCTTCCTTTTAGTTATGTTGGTTATTGCTTGTACAGCTCTTGCTGAATCAGTTGGAAAATGAGTACAGCAAGGTAGAATTTAATCTGAAATATTTTTTTTAACCATGTTATATTTATTGTCTTTATTTTTTTGAAAGACAGGGTAACAGATTTCAGTTTCTGGTTATATACCAGTAGAGTAGCGAATAGTAGTAACTTTAATGTTACTAGTTTCTGTCATACGCATTTAACTGTAAACATTTTCCACAAAGGTAAAATAATATTGAAGTTAATTCTCAGAGGTAAGTTAAGGTGTGAGGACCATTGGTGAAGGGTGATACTGTGCATGGAGTCATCTGGAGAAGGAGAAATCATCACTTTTCATCATCACAGCTTACTTCTAACAGCCATGTTCCAGTTTCACCTGGCAATAGTATAGTTAAGTATAGTTAAGTATTTGGGGCCTAATATCACTCCTTCCAGATTTTTAATGCTATTTTTAACCTAACAGTTTTATTATTTATCAGTTGAACCAGCCAACAAAAAAAATCATCATTTATACAATGCTGTTGGTAAAATAAATAAAAACATGTAACTGACACAGGTATTCTTTTGTAACTAAGTTAGTAAATGTAGTGTTCTATTTTACATTCAAGTTAGAATTTATTAGTACGTTTGACAATTTAACTGAGCAACATTTAATGCTATTTTATTCTTGACAACTTACTACTTTCCATTCCATGAGTTTTGTTCCTTCTGATTATTTGTTCTGATTAAAAATAGCTACCTTTTCGTTGCGAAAGGAAGAAGAATTGCAAATCACAAAGCTGCACTCTTTCAAATAATAATTTTTATTCATCCCATAACAATGGATATATTCTCGCCTAAAAATGAAACTGAACTTGTCGTATATGTGACTGTTACAGAACTTTTTTCTTTCTCAAAAAGCACAAAGCAGTGGAGCAGTTAAAAACAAGAACTGCTGGAACAATGTACTAGTTATTACAAAAACCAATACTGTTAGTACTACTGAAGTAGTACACTATTATTTTCCAGTGAATAGACCAGGCTTCTGAAAGTTATAGGGATACTGATTAATACGCCTGCCATATAAATATGTTTGGGGGTTTTTTAGTTCTATTGTGAGATGCATTTTTCCACATGCGCAGTGTTCTGTCAGCTTGCGTGTCATCTTTATTAGCATGCTGTCTTTTGGGCCAGGCTGAGTAAAACTGTGCTTTCCATTTACCATTCCCCTTAGTCATAAAAAAGGATGGAATGTGCAGGTACAACATCTTTTCTTCTGTAAGACCTTCTGCTATGCCCTTTGAGACAAAGCATTCTGATTCTGCTTTACAGTGTTAAAAAGCTGTCCAATTGTTGAGCTTCTTTACTTGGCAAAAATTTTCTGTGTTAAAAAGCTGGAATAAAATCATGGCTCTGTTGAAATCCCTTTTGACCCTAGAAAGGCAAAGAGAGCATCTTCCATACTTGATTGAAATAAAATGTCTCTATTTTTATTAATTTACATTTTAAAATTAAGCTATTTGAGTGGGGTTTTTTACTGTTAGTCTAGAAGATTTTAGTCTGATTTCACAGGAAGGTTAGAAGAAGCTGCAGTCAGATGACGTGCATTTAACATTTTCTAAAAACTTGGAAGTGGGACTTTTATCTTAGATGCTGAAAATTGCTGTACATTACAAATTCATGTGTAATCACTGATCCTGAGATGTATTCTAATCTTGTTACTAGAGGAATTCCATAGAAACCAGAGAGTCTTGGGAGCTAAAAGTTTATGAATTCTTTAGAATGTTGATTAGGAGAAAAACCCCCAAACCTCAAAAGAATAGAAATATGGATTCTCAGAGTTTATGCAGATATGAAAAAATGGCAAATGATATTATTCCCTTGACAGATCCACTAATTAAGGATATATACGAGTGTGCCCACAAGTAAAGGAAGGAAATTTTTTCAATCTGAACAAATACCTGTATTGTTTAATTGAAATTCAGTATCAGACCAAAGAAATTAGTGAGTTTTAATCCTACCCTCTGTGTTAGTCAAATAAATTATTCCAACAGATGTTTCCTCTTTCCCTATACATACTAGGTGATGTTTGACCTTGGCAACTGAAAAACAGGCATTAAATACCTTTTTAACCTATGTCTAAGATCCACTGAGGATTGCATACAGCTTGAGCAATGAAAAAAGCCACTTATTAATTACTGAAAGCCACTCATTAAATTACTGAAATATGCCATTAATCTTTCCTTTTTGATGATATAAAAACAATAGCAATTTTATATTTAATTTTAAGTTAGTTTTAGACATTCAGAGAAAATTATGGATATTGGCAGGAAGTAATTAAAAGAAACCAAATCACTTAACTATTTTAAAGATACCTAATACCTTCCAATGGGATACACCATTATTAATGTTTCCTGAGTAGAGAAGTTGTTGAAATTTTGATGTTGTAGACTTAATCTGTAACCAGCAGTTTCTGGCCACATTGCCTTACTCATGGAATTAAATATTGTGGTAGTTAGTTGTAGCAATTCAGAATGTGGTGGGAAAGTCACCTTTTGTTTCTCCAGCATATGTTATGGGATTAGCAATATAGAAATACCTTTAAATGACCCAGTCAGCATGTAACAAATACTCTGGATTGTGCCAACTAACCATAAGACACTCTGCTGCCACCATGCACATCATGTATAGTTCAAGTTCTAGTCCAAAAGGAAGGAACTTGCAGTGAGCAGTGTTATTTTTCCCTCTTCTTAGGCAGGTACTTGTATCAACATTGTATTTAATTAGTTAAATATTTATAAATGTCTTGAGTTGCGGTGATTTGTGTGGTCTGAAACCTACACAGGATAATGTATATTTGATAACAGGTAAGAATGTGCATGTTCTGCATATTTACTGGGGTTTTGTTTATATGAATCCAACTAGCATTATAATAAATAGAATTATTAAGGCCTATTATATGACAGGTTTTTGGGGAGAGATGATACAGAAACTATTATGATACATACCCAAAACATAAGCTTTGCAATCATACACTTCACATTGCAGAATATATTTCTCTTATTTGAGAGGGAGGTGGGGAAATATGTTACCTCTGGGTGACCTAATTCTTGTTCGCTTACTGAATATCAATTTCAGCAAACATCTGAAATTTGAAAAATAAAATATATCCTCCGTCTCGGCTCCAGAAGGAGAAATATAGATTTAAGATATAAACCAGTGCAGTTTTAGCTGTGCACCCTCGTGTTGGTTTTAGCAGCTGAAGAGCTTACAAGCCCTCCAAATGTATTCAGAATTAGGTGCATTAAATACTTAGAGATATCAGCTGGAGCATTTTGTCAGATCTGAGAGCATGCTTAGAACAGACATGGAGTGCCTTTTCCAACAGCCCATCTCACTGCCTTTCCTTGGTGATGGTGTTGAAGGAAAAATGTAAACATCTTGTTAGTGAGGTCTAGAAAGTATCAATCAGCATTTAGTGCTGAAGGCTGTGGAAGAGAAATGTAAGGAATTTACTTGCCGTTGAATTATTCAGCCATGACATAGGATATGAAAGGAGTCACCACAGTGCTAGATAAAGTGTAAGGATAAAGAGATAAAGTGAAGTTCTGAAATTAAATAGTGTTGCTGAAGCAGACCCATTTGAATGAAGGTCAGGTATTAGCAGTTTCTGGTTGCTGTGGCCCATGTAAGGTCTCAGCAGGCAATTCAGCCAATGTGGTTGGTTCCCTTTGCACTACCTGTAAAGGTCAGTGCAAGTACTTTTGCAGAGACATAATATTGCAGTAATCTGTACCCTAGTGGTGTTTTTGGTATCCATGTTTACAGCCTTGCTGAATATAGTGCTGGATAATTCTCCCCATGATCAGTCATACTCTGTTCAGAAAGAAAAATAAAACTATCATCACAAACATACAAGATGATGTACAAATTATGGCATTGTCTTCTGTCTAAACTTCTTTCAGTAGTGGTAATTAAAAAAAAAAAAAACCAAACAAGAAGAAGTAGGTCTACTATACTACTATATGCCAAATCTGTAGTACTAAACATTGCCATGTCATCCAGTGTCCTAAAGGCAGGGACAAAAGGCATCCCTCTTTGCCCGTGCCCTGCCTTCCCTCTCCAGTTCTGTGTGCTGCTGGCTGTGCCCAAAGCTCAGGAGGAGTAAAGACCTAAGCCACACTGGCAGAACACGTGCACTCATAGACCCCCTGTGCCCTTGAAAAGAGTAAATTCTTTTCAAACCGCGGACAGAGAGCACATCTGCTGGTGAGCAGATTGCCAGCTAGACCACGCGTACTCCTACATGTCTGGCTGCCCAGATAGAGCATAGACACATTCTTGATGGGCAATCTGGCAGGAACACATTTGCTTGCAGTAGTCTGCTCCCTCTTCCAGGAGATAGGGGCTGTTTTCCAGACATTTAGAAGACCAAATGGCACATGAGACTTGTCAGCCAGTAGGTGGTCAGCAACTTACAGGGCCACATCTGGGGCTGCAGGCTGTCAGATGCTCTCAAGAACGCTGAATCCCAAACTGTTAGAAATCTTCTACATAAAATACATGAATATTTAGAATGCTTTAGGTGGGAAGATCATTGAGTCCAACTGTAAGTCAGTAACATTTTAAACAGAATGCAGAATGAGAGAGGACTCAGTAATTTTAGTGTGAGTTGCTTCTTGTAACTGGGCCCATCAAAATTGTATCAGGAATTAAATACTATTTTAGGATGGTAAACAAAAAGCAAACTCAGATCTTTGCATATTTATTTTTGAGGTGTTATGTGTTCACCCTAATACTTACTAGATAAATGAAACATTCAGTGTGCAGTGTTTATTTTTTTCCTATCCTTAGGTCTTTGTTGTCAGTACTTTTAGACTAGTGGTAAGATGAAACCTCCAGACTTCATAACATTTTTGATCTGCTGCATTAGCATTGCACATTTTTATTGTGTAACTAACTGACAAAATTATAAAAATCACTTTAATAACACAAATATGAATCTAATTAACAAAGGAAAGAAGTAATGCTGTGTTTTCAGGTTTTTAAAATACATACCTGTATGGGAGTTTTAAAAAGTAATTTGAAGTTAAAATAAAGACTGCTGCTTGAATAGGAATATATAAATAAATTCTGTAATTTCAGTATAACTCTGTTGAAGCCAGTTCCAATAATCTAATTTACTGCAATGATATAAACACTCTTTCAATATTTGCCTTCCTGTATCCGGTCACACATTGTGAAGGCACACTCCCCTCTCTGAAAAGTTGAAAGCAGCTGCTTTAACAAACCTGAGGTGAAAACACAGTCACTGTGCCCTCATCTAGCAAGATGAGCTACTACATTTTGGAAGACAGCATTACAACCACTAATTCTTTAGTAGCAGCTATACCTCCTCAAATTAACTTCCAGCACCTTGGGATGTATCCCATCCAGTTGCAAAGACTTGGATATGTCAGATTTGCCTTAGTGGTTCCTAAATTGGTCATCTTCTAGTGTTGGTAGAATTTCTCCCCACCAAAAACTGTTCCTAGGACCTAAGACGTGTGAGACGAGGCTTTACCAGTAAAGATTCTGATGCTTTTAGAGCTTCCACAGTACTGTTGGTGTGTTAGAACTACCAAAAGGAAAAAAAAAAAGACATCACTACCTGATTACCTCCCCTTGGTAATGCTCTTACTATAATCAGAATATATGTAAACACACAGTGAGTTACTGATCTAAAGTTCATATTTGAACTTGTAATCCATAGCCAATGAAAAAATTCTCTTTTTTCTTAAATATCAAATTAGAACTGGTAAAAGGTGTAAGTTAATTTATTGCTGTATTATTTCTTTATATATGCAGGTACAAAGCAGTATATAGCACTGCCTGTGATAGAGCTATAAAAGCCATACAGTTCAAAAGTTCTGAGATAGGGGCAAGCAGGGGAGAAGATAGCCAGAAAACTGTCAGTGTTCAAGATGTGCCAATTGATTTTTCAGGATGAGGATTCAGACGTGATGTGTTAATATGAGATAGTATGTGATTGTATTCAGAGTGTAACTGGTAAAAGTAAGTGCATCTGAAAGGTTCTCTTCCCTGTTTTATTTATGATTTTTTGTCTCAGTGTGGTGTGCAAAGTAGCTACCCTGCCTAACAGAGCTCTGAGGAAAAATGATTAATTATGTGAAACTGCTTATTTACAGTCACAAAATCATAAATAATATATATTGTAACTGGAAGCAATACATTTTACTTCGGTAGGCAAAAAAAAACCCAGTGAAAATATATTTTAAGTCACTTGGCCTTGAGGAGTTCTAGGAATTCACTGTTAAAAAAGTTGTATTTGAACCTTACCTCTTCAATCAAACAACACTATAACCAGAGACTATAGAAATGACTGACTACATCTTTCTGTTCTCTTAATTCTGAGCAGAATTAATTGCTGCATCAAAACCAAGATAAATCCAAGCCAGCTGTGAAATGATCCATGTAATAGACTAATACTTTAAATCAAAAAGAGTTTTGAATCAATAAGCATTTCCCTCTTGGAGAGTTAATATGTTGGACTGCCATAGTAACCACTGATTACATGTCCAGTAAAGTTGGGTATAATCAGTTACACACAGTTTGTAGGAAAATGTTTTGGAATAAAAGACTGAATCTTACTTGATTTCATTTATATGAGAAATTGCTTTGATTATTAATAAGATTTTTTTCCTTATGGGACTTGAAAATTAGAAGTATTTGATATACATTTATGTGGGAAAAAATGTTAATACCATTTTTGTAATAAAGGAATGTACAATACCCCAAATGGACAGATTCTGTTAATTCAGAATATTCTGGTTCCAGGTTTAGCACTGGGAAGAAAAACAAAAGGCCTTTCACTGCAACAGCCAATAACCTTGCAATAGTTAGATTTTTTTTGTCATCAGTAGCATTTGAAAACACTGCTTATAATTTTTTAGAAATGTTGAGTGCTCCCAGGAAGTGTTAATGACAATGGGAGCAATAGGTGCTTTGGTACGGTTGTGACATGAAGATCTCACCTGTCTTCTCTCATCTCTCTAATGTAGGTTGAGGAGGAATCTGAAGTAACAGCAGAAGTAGTTTGAATTCTAAAAGCCAGAAGTTACAGGATGTGACGATTTGGCCATTATTGATTTTTTTTTTTCCCTCTCAAAGCTTACAAAGAAAGATACTGGTGTCTCTTTGGATATGTTATCTGTGTCTTTTTAATCTCAAAACCAGACAATATTAAGTATGTTGAACTTAACACTTTCTAAGAACATTCAGAAAAATGAGAGGACTGCCTATTTATTTAGGAGCAATGCTGTGTCTCAAAAGCATGTAAAAACATCAGCACATGCTAGGCTAAACTAGTTGCCTAATTCTTAAACTTCCTCAAGAAATGAACTGGGTTTAGCCAGTGTCTTACCTAGCTGCTTCCTTCCCTACGTGATACTCAGCAATTGTGCAGAGGTGTGTTCACAGTAGAGTCATGGAGTCATGGAGGTTGAAAAAGACCTCTAAGATCATGCAGTCCAACTGTAAACCAACACTGCCATATTCGCCACTAAACCATGTCCCCAAACACCATATCTACACACTTTTTTAACATTTCCAGGGATAGGGATTCCACCATTTCCCTGAGCAGCCTATTCCAATGCTTGACCACCCTTCCAGCAAAGAATTTTTTCTCAACACCCAATCTAAACCTTCCCTGGTGCAACTTCAGGCCATTTCCTCTTGTCCTGTCACTTGTTACTTCAGAGAAAAAAACAGCCCCCACCTGTCTACAACCTCCTTTCAGGTGTTAAGGTTCCTGAGCCTCCTTTTCTCCTGATTAAATACCTCCAGCTCCCTCATATGCTCCTCATCAGACTGATGCTCCAGACCCTTCACTAGCTCCATTGCTGTTCTCTGGACAGGCAATGGAGCTAGTGAATGCACCTCAATGTCTTTGTAAATTAAATACAAGGGCCCAGCACTCAAGGTGGAGCCTCACCATTGCTGAGTACAGGGGGACAATCACTGCCCTGGTCCTGCTGGCCACACTATTGCTGATACAAGCCAGGGTGCCACTGACCTTCTTGGCACATGGCTGGCTCATGTTCAGCCCACTGTTGACCAGCATCCCCAGATTCTTTTCTAAGGGGCAGCTTTCCAGTCACTCTGCCCCCAGCCTGTAGTGCTGCCTTGGGGTTGTTGTGACCCAAGTATGGGATCCACTTGGCCTTGTTGAACCTCATACCATTAGTTTTACACTTCAAGTAGAAAGAAGCTATTAGCACATGATTTTTGAGAAGATCTGTAGTCCTAAAAGATAATTTCCATCATTTGGATTTTTCCAAGTTGTGATGAATAATGTGGAACAGTTAGCAGAGGAGGCACAAGAATGATGTCTTTGCTGATTTTTTTTTTTTTAATTGGAAGTATTGTTCATTAATTTAACTTCGAATTCTGTTTGTTTGGCTGCTTTGCACTAGTTTGAGTAATTAAATGAATGCTCAAGACTTCTGATATAGGAAAATTCCAATCCTACAGATAAGAAAAGGAAAGTCCAGATTACAAATTGGCCCTGGGGAAAAACCTTCCCTAATGCAATTTCTCTGTGTGAATGGCAGCTCAGCATCTTGTGCTTATGGCCCTCTCTGAAATAAGAAAGGATTTTTTCCTGAATTAGGAAATCAGGATCTGGCTTTTTGCACAGAATGTTTTGTGTATTTTGTTATAATTTATAAAGAAAATTTGATACAGATGATTAAAATACATTTAACTCCTGCATGCATTCTCCCCTTGAATAACAAGATCTTCATCTTCATTATAAAGAGTGAGATTTCCAAAGCTAAGGTAGTAAATGAGTGGTACTGTAACCCTGAGGTGCCAAAGCTTCTGTTAAAGTGTCGTGGTTTAACGCCAGCCAGCAGCCAAGCCCCACGCAGACACTCGCTCAGTCACCCCATTGGGACTGGGAAAAGAATAGGAAGGGTAAAAGCTGGAAAACTCATGGATTGATATAAGGACGGTTTAATAGGGAAAGCAAAAGCCATACTGTCCTGGTTTGAAGGACAGGTGTGTGCTAAGGAAGGCAGGAGCCTCCCTTGGAGTAGAGAATGTGAACCCCTTCCCTCTGAATTATTGTAATTTTGAAATTAAGGGGCTGTCAGGCGAGGATATAGGAATAGGAATAACAGTTCTTTACTAGTATTTATAATAAAGGGAACAAACAACAACTTTTATGGTATTAACAACAAAACAGAACCAGGAACCGGGTCCCAGCCCTCTGGGCCTGCAGGTGCTTTCCCCTTGGGTGCAGTGANAAACAGCAAACTGGGACAGTAGGACGTCTCGGTAGGCAGGGGGAGCGGGGCTGCAGCGCAGTGAAACCCAGAGCAGTGCCGAGGGAGCCGCGGGGGGCGGGGCAGGGGCAGCAGCCGGACTCGTTAGAAGAAACATCTCCTCGTGAAAAGGGTCCAGCAGCAGCAGCAGCAGCAGAGACTCCTCTCTCCCCAAAAAAGGCAGAGCAGCACCTCCCTGTTCCCCTCCGAAGAGCAGCTTCAGCTTCCCCGGTGCTGCCCCCACCCCTGCCTTTTATCAGCCCCTCTCCTCTGGGCTTGGCCACAGTCCTTTGTTTTTCTTAAGTACTCAGTACTTAGGAGTTCGTTAGCAACTTCATGGGAAAAAATTCTATACAAAAGGAAAGAAAAAACCTAACCCCCAACACATACATGCAAGCAAAATAAAGGAATTTAGTCACCACTTCCCATGGGCAGGCAGGTGTTCAGCCATTTCCAGGAGACCAGGGACTCATCACATGCTATGGTTACTTGGGAAGGCAAATGCCAAATATCCAAACATCCCCCCACTTCTTCCTTCTTCCCCCACTTCAGATACTGAGCATGATGTCATATGGTATGGAATATCCCATTGGTCAGTTGGGGTTACCTGTCGCAACTTCCCACGTTGTCAGTTCCCATGTCCCCAGTCTCCTCACCAGCATGGCAGTATGAAAAGCAGAAAAGGCCTCATCTCTGTGTTAGCCCTGCTCAGCAATAACAAAAACATCTCTATATTATCAACTCCGTGTTCAGCACAAATCCAAACCACAGCCCCATACCAGCCACTGTGAAGAAAATTGACTCTACCCCAGCCCAAACCAGCATGTAACACTGGTGAGTCATTTGCCTTCAGAATCAGAACATTCCAAACACAAAATGAAGCTCAGTTGTGTAGCTGTTAGTCCTTTACTGAAATCGGTACTAATCGAGCATGATATTTCTTGTTCTAGCTGTAGTCATCAATGATATTCAGGTCGAGAAAAGCAAAAAAGCATACATTAAAAAAAAAAAAAAGGTTGATTCTTGTTTAAGCAATTGCCTAAGAAGAATGTCAGTAGCCTTGGTGAGTATGTTCACAGTGTCAGCTGCTGATTGCTGACTCAGTGCAGCACATTAGGAAGTCACCTCCTGATGTCGATGTCATGGTGTTATCTTTCCATCTTACACTTCCCTCTGCCATACACACACCCATTTTAAATTATTTAGTGGGTTGGTAGTATTTCTCAATGCAGGTTATGCTGTGTAAGCCATCTAGAGCATGGCATATTTTTCATAGGTTCTGAGTATTTCTGGATTAAAGATTTTAATTTCCTATGTGATAAATAAAACACTGAAGACCTGAATTAATTACTCCTGATACCACATGTGCCATGGGGTTTCACACAGAGAATCCCACAGCCAAGCAACTCACATCTAGCTAAAGCAAACCCCTAACAAAGCTTGATACCATGATCTAATGCTTATGTACACACACAACCCCCCCCAAAATAGACCCCTTCTGATACATATTTTAAACATATTTTTAAAGTAATTACTACTGAGAAAATGCTATTAAAAGTCTCTTGATACTCTGTAATATGGCATATTTAATTAAACTGTGGAATATGCTGTGGTTCTACAGTACGCTGTCAAGATGGCATTTGAAACAAGGGAGAAAAGTATTAAATTGGAAATCTTCAAAATATTGGTTTGGATTTGGAATCCATTAAGCTGAGATTTCCCGAAGAAGCAAAAGTTGTGAACTGCAACTTATTTTTATTCTCCTGTGGCTGTGTCCTGCCTCTGATTTGCTCTCAGGCTACAGCTGAAATCTGTGGGACCTGACCAGATAGAATTTGCGTGTGACTTCCTGCTGGAGTTGTTTAACTCAGACAATGTTTCTTCTGGTCTCTGTCAGAAGCACCAATAACTGCTACACTATACCAGCAGGCAAGCACACTTGAGAAATCCTTATACAGAAATGGGTATGGGAGAAACTGAACAAAATGGAAAGAAAGATCCTGAATGTTTGTGCTGAATTGTAGCCATAAAACCAGAAAATAGTTTGACATGAAGGGAGCAGAGTGTACCTGGAAAAACATCATTCTGTCTCTGGTAGAACTTCTTACCTAAATCACACTGGAAATCTGGCTCTTCTGTGACTCTGGCATTTCTCAGATTTGAGATATATTGTGGAAGGTAAGGCAGGAAAAGTAATTCTCAGTCATTTGTCTGGGAAAGAAGAAGAAACAGCTGCAGCCATTTGTTACAGCTTTAGATTTAAATAGTGGGTTGATACAAGAAAATAATCACTGGATGTCTGTGCTCATAACGTAGGAGGCATCATCTGATGGGAGAAAGTCTTGATGGAGCAAAGAACAACTATTTCTATCTTTCTATCTCTTTGGGTTTTTGAAATATGTTTAAAGCACCCCTTTTTTGGTAACAGGGCTAGCAGCCAGAACGGTCTCTCCAAACTCTGCTCAAAATCTTCCTAATCACGCTCTGCAGTAAGCTGGATTCCGTGTTGTCTAAAGATGGTAATGGGAGTTCCACCACCACTTCTCTTCCAACTCCTTCCATTGGATTTCCTGCACTGAGGCAGAACTCTGTGTGTAGTGTGAAACTCTGGAAAATGCTGTGCCATAAATCCAGTCAGAGTAGAGGAGAGCACAGCATTCACAATCTGCTAAGTTAGGGTGGCTGGGAAGTCTCAGGGCGGTTGGGACTCCTGCTGTTGAGTTCTGTGTCAGTAACATAGTTCAGCATCCCACAGCCTAGTGAGAAGTTCTCTTTGAGAAGGCATTTTTTAGGTGGGCAGCAGACCCAGAAACCTCCTTGGGGTGTGGGAGAGCTCATCCCCAGACTTGTGTGCTGGTCTCAGTCAGTGCTTGTTTGGCACTTACAAGATGATAGGGGAGCCCCAGTGGAACTGAGGCTGGAAGGGAAGTGTCCCTGCTCCGCAGGGAGCCTGGAATCAGTTCTTGCACACCACACCACCGTGTCACAGTGTTGTCAGTACAAGCTTTAGGATATTCAAGAACAGCTGTTTGAGCCCCAGAGGCTGACTGAGCAGAGGGGTGTCTGTCGAGTGCTTTTTTTAGAAGATTTTGACTGCAGAAAGGATTCAGCAATGCTCACTTGGGCTGGAGGCAGCCCTGGAAAGCTTGGGGCCAAAACATGGCTTAGCAGGGCTGCTTGGAGGCTCCTCCACTGCCCTACATAGAACCAATGTCTTCATCCTTTTGTACCCTGGAGGCCAAAGGATGGTCTGTGGTGCTGGTGAAGTTCATCATCGCGGCCGTGTACTGACAAGAGTAGCTTTTGTCAGAGCCCTGATGTCTGAAGGGAAACTCCCACCGAGGCTGCCAGCACCAGGCAAAGGTAAACGTTGAGGCACAGTTTCAGTACTAAAACTTACAGATTAATTTAAGTACTTAGAATCTAGTGCTTAAATTCAGTACTTAAATTCAGAACCTGTAGAGCAGCCCGAGAGCATTTCTTGCCAGCCAGCCCTCTCCGGCCCGGCGGAGGCGGCTCCTCGGGGCTATGGATGCCAGCCCGAGAGCAGAAAGGGCTGCGGGGCCTCGGTGGGGCCGGGCGGGGCAGGGTCCCGCCCGCGGGCAGCCCCTGCCTGTCCCCCCCAGCGCGGCGCTGGAGGAATTCTCGGACCGGAGCGTTTGGCTGGGACGGGCCGGCGGCTGCGGCGAGCGCTCTGCGGGCGCTGCCGGGCCGGGCTGGGGCTGAAGGCAGGTGTCTGGCTCCCCTTGCGTCCCTCCCGCCCCCGCCGCGTCCTCACCGGCCTCGTCCCGTCCTGGGACTTCCAATTATCACTAAAGTTTAAGTCCTTAATTTTCTTGGCTGCAAACCCGGTAACGAATCTCTCAGACTTTGTTTTTCCACTGCTCCCGGGGTTTGATTTATTGTGTCTCTCTTATCGCACAATCGGGCTTCGTTCAAAATGTTATTCTGGGCTAATTCCATACCCCGGTATTTATTTTGACTGTCCCTTCTCATTAGCGTTACTGATTTTTAATCGCTCCCCGTTCCCTGTTAAATCCCCTCTCTGCCCGCCCGGGCTCTCCTCATCCCGTTCGTGTTTCCATCCCGTGTGTGTCGGTCCCCCGGAGCGGTGCCGGGGCAGCCACGACCCGCTCCCCCCGCAGCTGCGGGACGGAGCCTCGCCCGGGGGAACCCGCTCCTCCCCGGGAACATCCGCGAGCCGGAGATGCGGCGGCGGAGCGGAGAGAAAGAGCCTGCTTTTAACAGGGCATCGCCCGAGCTCCCAGCCCAGCGATTAAATTTCTCTCCTCCAGCAAAACCGTTACTTTATCCTAAGAAAAACAGCGCGAGCGGCGGCGCGGGGCGGCGGGACCCGCACGGACCCGGGGCCGGGCGCGGGGGAGGGCGGGGGGCGAGGGGAGCGTGAGGCGATGCCGCCCCGACAGCTCCGTGATTGATGACCCAGCCGCCCGGGAAGGGGCGGTCGCTGTCGCCGGGGCTGGAGGGGGGAGCCCGGAGGCCAGGTGCGACACAGCCCCTCCGCACCCACTGGCCGCGACGGCTTATAAACACCGGGGCCGGACGGGGCGCGACGCGACGCGACGGGACGGGACCGAGGCGCCGGGAAGGGCCGCGCCGGGCTGGACCCTCCGCACCGGGCGGGAGCGGTAAGTTCATCCCCGTCCGGGGACCGCGGGGTCCCGCCAGGTCCGGGCAGCCGGGTTCTCCCGCCGAGGTGCGGACGGGGACGCAGCAGCCGCCGCGGGCTGCCCCCGCACACCGACAGGCAAGCTCCTGCTTTCCTGCTCCGGAGAAAGGATTTTCGTTACGTGTTACCGGAGTCACACAGAAGGCAAGGTCTTTTTTAAAACCTATGCAAAATAATTCAGATTCACTGTATTTTGCCCCGTATGGAGCAACGGAAATGTTTATCTTTTCCACCTGTTTGTTTTCTGTTTGTGTGCTCTGCTCTGGCATTTTCCATCTTTTCCTTTTCTGTGTGGGCATGTTGCCTTCATCGCTGTTTCATGCACACAGAATATAAGACTAAAATAAATATTGTGCTGGGGTTTTTTGGTAAAAGATGTCAAACCAATCGTGTCTTTGTAGTGTCATGTAAAAACACAAATGCATCTGCACGCATTAGAAATACCACACTAGAAATGCTTTAGAAACAACATAAATACTTTAACTTACTTTCACAGCCTTTTTCCCAACTCACTCAGCATACCAGGTGGCAAGTGGGTGTTCGCAAAAATTACTGCGATTATTTTAAAAACCAAACCTCTTTCTTGTAAAATTTTAAAAGGGAAATGACTGTTGCCCAGAGGCTTTTTATTTACTTTAGTTTTTAGCAGCATCTTTTGGACCATGAGATTTGGGCGACGCCTGGGTTTGAAGCACCTGGAATGTGTGTCCTGATTACTCCGGGGAGAAGAGTGATGCTGCCCAGTCCCACTGTGTAACAGAAGCGATCCTGGCTGTGGATCCAGGAACCACCACGGTTTGGCTACACATATGTACATACCTACATCCTTTGTTTTGTGTAGCAGATTTTCCCAGGCCATTTGCTGTTTGTATTTGATGGGAAGTCTGGCAGTGAAGGAATTTAATTTGGAGTGAGATCTCTCATTTCCACAGCTGAAATTTTGCACTTTTTTTTCCCACAGGCCCAGGATTTAATCTCATATAGATGTGAAGCTCCTAAACCAGAAACTCCTGTTTCAAGAGGCACCCAAGGAGATGAGGTTTTTAGGTATGTGCATTACTACGTACTGTATGTCACTCAAGTCATTGCAGTTCTAAATGTGGTTATACACCAGCACGGCAAAATCAAACCTGTGTGTAAACCAGCCTTAGTCCTGTATTTCAGTAGAGGAGCAGTTATTTTTATTAACCCAGTCTGTCCATATCCTTGCGTAATCCAGACTTCTCCAGTAAACTGGGAAGACTTCCTCCAGTCTTCCTCCTAGCAGCAGGATTTTGATGGGATGGCAGTGAGAAATCCTGCTGCTAAACATAAATTGTTAGATTCTTCTGCCAGTTTTCATGATTATCTTAAATGACTGTCTCAATGTCATCACTGCAATGATGATTTTTTTTAAACTAAAATGCATCCAGATCTGACTATGCCTTAACACAATGAGCAAACGCCAAGAAAAAAGCACATAGGAGTTTTTTGGGTTTTTTTAACTTACAGGCAATAGCCAATGTAAGGACATTTTTCAGTCCTCACTCAAAACAAGCTCATGAAGTCTTAATGTTTTATTTTATATTGATCATAAATACTTCAATAAAAAAGAATAGTGAGATTTTTTCCTTTGGTTTAGAGCTATAATTTGCACAGAATACTTCACAAGTAATTTCAGTCTAACCTGTACTGCTGCTGAGAACATTATATGATAAAACTCTGTGAGCCACATTCATAGCAAATTAATCACAATTAATCACCCAAAACAATAACAACAAAAATATATTCTAAATAACAATAAATTGTAGCAATGCAAAAAGGATGATTTAGAAACCTTTCCTCATCTTTGACAGAAATCTTTCACTTCAGTGTGTGCTTGAAATGCTTTGCAAAATCAAGAGAGCTAATTCTTGTAAATGTAGTTATTCAGTAATTTATGTGCATCAATGTTACTTAATTTTTTAATTATGCAGTATTTGGATGAAATTAAACGGTTTAATAACTTGTTCCTGCCCTTGTCTAGCCAGGCTGTCACAGGAACAGACACTCCTAACACGTGAAAGCCAGAATCTAGGACACCCACAAGGGCTGCTTGGCTGAAGACAACAGGATCAGGTATTATTCCAGCTAAGAAGTGCTGCACTGTGGGGAATATTAATTGAATTGCATTTTTCTGTGGAACTGAATGAATTAAAGGACTGTGAGTTGTATTACAGGCAGAGCTGACTGACCAGCTTTTCAACAAGCTGGGAAAAAACCTTGTGGTCACTGTTTTCAGCTTTTCTTAAAAAATTCTTTTGATATTTTCAAAAGGTTCTTTTGCCCCCCAATGGCCAAAATATATCTTACAAAGTTTTCCTGATGTTTGAAAATGTAGATGAGAAAGGATAAGTGTGTAATTTTTTAGTAAGGTTAGAGGTGGCAGGACAGAAGTCAGTTCCTGATCCTTTAACATTATGGGCCAAGTTGTGCCTTTCAAAATCTGAGCCCATGCTCTGTGGCTTCACTTACTGGTGCATCTGAAAATGATATTTTCCTTTCCATAATCTATGTAGGACTGATCACCTATAAGACTGTTGATAAAATGATTGCAGCTAAGATAGGAAATATACTAACAGTTTCACATCCCAAATCATGGAAAGAATATGTTTTAAAAATTGCATTTAGCCTAATTTTTAGTTGGTTGTAAATGGAAACCACTGTGGGAGTGCCTCTGGGCGGTTTTCTCAGAAGTCATCTCTGGGCTATGAGTGACTCAAAAATAATTCCTCTGTGTAATACTGTCAAAAAAATCGAAAACCGACTGTTGAGAAGATTTTAACTTATTTTCTGTACCCCTGTGTGATGTTGAATTTGTAAGCAGCGAACGGAAAAGTGGCTCGCAGAGCTGCATCCCGGCTTTTCCTAGCACAGGCAGTGCCTGCGTTTCTGGCTGTCCTTGTTTCCAGAACGTGCTGGCTCCCGCTCAGCGCAGCATCTTTAGAGATGCTCTTGTCCCTTACAGGACCCTCCCTGCCGGGGACGTCACCGATGGACTGTGGACGCTTAGCAGCGAGCAGCGAGGAGCTCTCCAGCCCGGGCGCAGAGCCCGATTCCCCTGCCGGCAGCAATCCCTGCCTGCCCTTGGCGGCCGGGCCGCGGGCGGGGGCCGCTCCGGGCCGCCCCGCCGCCGCCAACGCCGCCCGGGAGCGCAGCCGGGTGCAAACCCTGCGCCACGCCTTCCTCGAGCTGCAGAAGACTCTGCCCTCTGTGCCGCCCGACACCAAGCTCTCCAAGCTGGATGTGCTCCTCCTGGCCACCACCTACATCGCACACCTCACCCGCAGCCTTCAGGATGAGGAGGAGTCACCGGGAGAGGGCTTGGGCACCCTCCGCGGGGATGGATACCTCCACCCTGTCAAGGTAGGGGAGCTGAGGTGCAGCTACCACCTTCTGTCAGTGAGTACATTAGCCTCAGATACATAGGTGGAACTAAAGATTTCAAGTTCCTGTACTTTGCCTGGCGGTAATAGATGGAAATTCTGCATGGACTAACCATTATGCCTAGGTGTTAGAGGTCTGATGGAAATACCTTGGAGCTGTGTTCCTCCAGCTTCAGGGACTTTGCACCAAAATATCAAATCTAGTGTAGGTCCAAACCTGGTGGGACCTGTCTTTTGCAAGTGAAGGTCAGCAACTCAGGCGTACTTGCACTTTCTTGATCCCTTGTGTGGCAACCTTGGTGATCCCCACAGACCCACCAAATCTTGCTGTGAGGAGTCCATGTGGTGAGGTGACACTGTCCCACAGCAGTGACCCAGCCACGGCTGGGCCTGCTTTGGTTCTGCTGTGCAGGCAGCCCAGGGCGGACAGCAGCATTAATTACCAGCCATGTGTTAATTACTTCTCTGAAAGTTCTTTTCTGAAGCATTTGTCTAGTTGGTATACGCTCTTCCCTTTGTCAAAAAAAAATCACAGCGATGCAGAGGGGATGAGAAAGGGGAACTGCTCTTGGAAAGGATTGGGCTGGAAACTCTTTCCAAATGCAGCGCTCACTGACTGATGGGGCTCAGACACTGCGGGGTGTTTTCTTTGGCTCTGCTCACAGGGAGTGAGTTAGAGCACTGGGGTGTTTTTTTTTCTTCTTTTCTTATTTTAAGAGTCTGAATTCAGAATGATTTAATTAAGATTAATTTGTGAAGTAATCTCTAATTTCTAAAAAGTGCCTAATTCACAGAGAGTTCCTTGTTCACAATGTTGGTTGCTGTATTTTACAGCATGATCTGAACATAGGCTTCTGGGACCATTTAAATGATTAGCAGACTCATAAAGAACCTCTATATCAATTAGAAGATGGCTATAATTTAAGTAAAAAAACACTGTCATGTATTTAAAAATAAGTTCAAAATAGCTTCTGTTAGTTCCCTCAGTCAGAGTGAAAGGACACAGGTCTCATGGTACTTTTTATCAGCTGCCAACTACTACTGGCAGAAAAATGCTCTTGAATAGCTATTACAGCAGTTAAATGATCCACATGCCTATTTCCCAGGCTACTGGAATAGAGCAATACTGGATTCACTTAAGCAATTATTTTTTTATGAATGTATTTGATGAAAGTGTCACAGTCAAATCCTAGTATGTGTTTCAAAAACCTCAAAATGCAGGATATGAAACAACCTTTAGAGAGAAAGATTTTAACTGATAGATTAAGCATAGTAAATGCAAATAGGGAGAAAAGTTAAATATCCAAGTCCAGTTGTGTGTACAATGAATGAAAAACATTGTTAATGACTGTAAAATTAGATGGTTTATTGGTGACAAACTCTTAACATCACACTTGAAATGAAATTACTGAATGAGATCATACAGTCTTTCCAAGTGAGAATATGCTGCTGCTTTAGGTCTTTGAACAGAGGAGCCAAGATTTATCTGTAATATTATTAAGTGCCACTTACTTGGAGGAAAGGTGCCAGTCTGCTCCCAAGAGAGTCTTAAAAAAGCTGCATTCTTTTGGAATGATGTGCTGGCTGCGTTTCAGATATTTTTGCATCCAATGTGTGTGACAAGTTGTCTCTTCAAACATCTACCTCTCTAATACTGAACCTGGTGCAGCAAACAGAGCTGGATGCTCCCTCCCAAGTTCTGGGTGCCTGGCTGTGGCCACCCTCACCACAGAGCTCCTTGCAGTGAGTAACCTGCTGGGGTTAAGAAACTCAAGCTGTCAGAATAAATATTTAACACCAGAGTAACTGATGATTCCAAAAATCAGTGAGTGTAAAGATGAATTTGAAATAGCTGAAGCTGACAAGAACAAGAAGCTGTGAGTGCTGAAGGTGCCAAGGCGCAATTACATTAAATTCTCTTTAACTTATAGCCTTCAGCAGCAGGCCCTGTGCTGCAGGTTGGTGTTGTGGGGCCCAGCCAGCATGGATGGGTGTGCGGACAGGGCTGGAATCCCTGCAGGTGCAGGTGTATCCCTGTGGCACTCCTGGTGCCTTGAGAAGGAATGCTTTGTTTTATTCTACTAACAGAACATCTACGACACACATTGAGCTAAGCTGACTGACCAGCACGGTCTGCCCCTGTCTGCTGGGGCATGGCAAGTTTGGGAGCTGTGCCTCACGACTAATTACCAAAGCAAATATCCAGGTTAAGGCTCCCTTATCAAGTTCCAAACGTTTTCCAGCAAGTGACAGAACCGGAACTGTTTGGTGATAGCAGCAGGTTCCTATTTTCTTGTACCATGATTCCATCAAAGCTTTGCTGAGCACTGCAGTCAGAGTGCAAAGATCCTGGGTGTCTCAGTGCTGTGCTTGTCTCCTCTCTTGCAGAAGTGGCCCATGCGTTCCAGGTTGTACATTGGAGCCACGGGACAGTTTCTGACTCACTCAGCACAAGGAGACAGCGCAAACCATGGGGAAACATCAACATCTTCACAGATCTAACCTCCCTTCTTGCTTTTAAAAAAATGGTTATTTATTACACCTTATATATATATATATATATATTTAAGTTAAAAAACAGTATCTACAGACAAATTATAATTCCTGAAATGCTGTTTGTAGAGGAGAAGGAATTGATTCTTAAATGTAATTAATACCTCATTAAGTTAATGTGACACATCATTGGTTTCTATCACTGCTGCTATCTGAATGAGGTGGAGTGAGCAGTGGTGACTGCAGCCAGCATCAATCCCAGCAGCAGCAAAGATCTGCCAACAGAGTTTAGTGCCCTTGTCCTCTCTGGGACAAGCCCTGTGAGAAAAGAGAGGAGGAGTAATGTGGTACTGGCCAAGTACAGGGCAAAACAGGCTTGGGTGAAAAGAGAAGGGCAAGGCTAAAAATAGCAACTCTAATCCCACACAGACTTTCTCCGCTGCTTAAAGCCGATGGCAGAAATCCCCTGACCGCAGCTGTCAGGCCACGGCTTCACCCATCGGATAGTCCTACTATGTTTGTAGCTATTGCTGGGAACGTGGATGCACGCTCACGGAGTAAAAACATGCTGAGAGACGTGTCCCTCCTGCACAGCGCACTAAACTGGGCACTGCTTGTGCCCACCCACAGGACTGTGCTGCGTGTTAAAGGGCTCAGCCTGTGTTTGCTACCCTGGCACAGCCACGTGTCTGCTCACCACACCACGGCTCATTTCATTTAAGAGGTTCACATGCTGGAGCAGGTGAGCCCAAAGTTTGTAGTACACTTGTTCACTTAAACATCTGTATTTAGGCAAGAAAAGTTGAAACTATACGCACAAATGTCATCTGTTGTATCTGTTCTGTAAAACACTGTACTTCTCATATGGTCTGTTTTTGCTGAGGTAAATGTCCTATTAAATATTATTCAGTGAATATTATATACTTTGAGTTGCAAAATCTGTTATCAGTTTCTCATTGTACATGATAATATTCTGCATTTATAGATGCTGTCTTTTTTTCTGAAGGCTTCATTATTTAAATTCAAAAATTATTTTTAAGAAAACAAAAATATTAGCCAGAACAACTTTCACAAAAACAGTATGGTAAAATCTGGAGCTCTCAACTGACCCTTCAGCATTCTGAGCTTTTAACAAGATAATATACCTGGTAGGGACAGTATTCAAGAATGGGGGAAAAAAAAGATTCCTCAATGTTTTTAAAGGCTTATTCCTTTAAACATTGTTGAAAGATTCTGACTGCTTATCCAAGAAGCAGAGGTTCAGTTGGACATCAGGAAGAATTTCTTCACAGAAAGGGCTGTTAAGCATTGGAATGGGCTGCCCAGGAAGGTAGTGGAGTCACCATTCCTGGAGGTGTTCAAGAAAAGTCAGGATGTGCCACTTAGTACCATGACCTAATTGACAAGGTGGTCATCAATCAAAGGTCATCAGTAGTCTTTTCCAATCTACTTCATTCTGAAAGCATGAAAAATGCTTTAGCAATAAGGGTTTAAAACATGGAAAATTACAAATGGATGATACAGAGAATAAAAGAATACATCTCAGACTCTTTATCACTGAGCTGCAAGACCTGTATCAGTTTCTCATCGTACATGATAATATTATGAATTTATAGATGTTGTCTCCTTTCTGAAGACTTTAAATTTTAAAATGACATTTAGGAGAAAAGGAAAACAATAATACTAGCAAGAACAACTTTTGTTAAAAAAGTATGGTGAAATCTGGAGCTCTCCACAACCCCTGCAGTACTGACAATTAAATTACTTACAATGCTCTGCAGGTAGCCAGGCAATTGGAGCTGTAAGCACTGTAGTTACTTACTGTAGCCATACCCCTAAGACTTTTTCTGCATTTTATGGAATTATTACAGGCCAGTAAGAATGTGCGGAATTACAACAGCAGTTTTTCAGTTAAGAAGGGTTCCCCATATTTATGCGTTGGGATTTTTTTTCCTTGAGACAGATTTATTCTGCATCAGAATTATGCCTTTCCTTCCAGAACCAAGACACCAGGTTAGGCAACACACTCCTTTCGACCAAGGCAAGAGCTTTTATCTTCTAGAAATTTACACAGCAGGATAACAACAGATTCTCTGAACCTGTTTGCTTCAAACCTGATGTTTTGTTCCAGTGCTACATTTCCTAGGAACAGTTCATATCCTCGTATACTGAAATACAAGTGTTTGGCATTTAGCACTAGGAATATGCACGTGCTTAGGAATAAAGCTGTACAGTGTTTATACGCTGCTATCAAAAGGTGGCATTCTTCAAGGAGGAACCTAGGAGATCTCGGCAAACCTCGGTTTTTGTCATCGCAGCTCTTCCCTCGGCGGGATGGGACAGGTGAACTTCCCGCGGCCACCGCAGAGGCGCTGCCCGTGCAGACCCTGCGGCGCGGGGAGCTGCTCTCCCTGCTGCTCGCAGCCGAACTCCAACAGCGCCTGCGGGCACGGATCGCTTTCCCCGGGCACGGACGGCTTTCCCCGGGCACGGACGGCTTTCCCCGGGCACGGACGGCTTTC
>WEKY01004787.1:968-35458 GCA_013390045.1 Picathartes gymnocephalus | reverse complement strand
GCCCCCCCGGACCGCTCCCCCCCGGCCCCGACCGCTTTCCCCGGGCACGGATCGCTTTCCCCGGGCACGGACGGCTTTCCCCGGGCACGGACGGCTTTCCCCGGGCACGGACGGCTTTCCCCGGGCACGCTAATCCCGCCCTCGCCGCTTTCCCCGCGTCCCTGTGCGCGCGCAGCCGGAAGGCGCCACACCCGCCCCGCCCCGGCGCGCCGCGTATTTAGCGGGATCCGGGAGGGGAGCTGCCCTTTTCAAGGGGTACGGGACTAGAGTGGCTGTCTCTGCTCGCCTCCAGTCGGTGGGTACGTGGGTGGATGTGGGGGGACCCGACCCGTGTTTGCGGGGCCCCTTCTGTCGGCGGATCCGGGGATGGAGAGGGAAATGCCCGGGCGTGGGACGTGCCCGTGCTGCTCCCGCCGTGCCCCGGCCTCCGGCGTGGGAGCGCCAGCAGCGGCCGCCCGGTCTGATGGGTACAAATTGAAAGAGGGGGAAGTTAGGCTAGTTATTGTAAGGAAATTCTTTACTGTGAGGGTGGTGAGGCCTTTGGAACAGGGAGGTTGTGAGTGCCCCAGCCCATGGTGCGGTGTAAGGCCAGGCTGGATAAGGCCTTGAGTAACCTGGTCTGGTGGGCGGTGTCCCTGCCCGTGGCAGGAAAGGGGTTGGGACTGGATGATCGCTGAGGTTTGTTCCAGGCCTTTAACATTCCGTGGTCCCGCCGTGTGGATCCGCAGCGATCCGTGTGATTCGTCAGCCGCCTGACCTCCGCCGTGCTCCTGGGAGCAGGTCCTGGCTCGGCAGTCCAGGCTCGTGCTCGTCTGAACAGTAGAGTGATTTCTGGCCTTCTCAGAGGAATTAACGAAGGTCCCAGGTGCTTAATGTGAGAAATCCCGACATAGCAGTCAAAGCAATGGCTGTAATCTCAGGAATTGAAGGGATGGTTTGCAGGTGCTTTTCTAAACAGCCAAAGCCGTCACTTGAAAGAGGAGTGATTATCACGCTGCTGTAACTGTGCCTGTGTCCCGTGGTTGCTGGGGTGGCGCGGTTCAGGCTGCCACTCCAGCCACACAGGCTTCCCAGGAGAATGGGTGCCAGGGGAGACTGAGATGGACCTAATTAGTGTGTGCCACATGGTGGTTACTTCGAGTTGTCTCTTGGCTTATCAACTCTTAAAAGGAGTGACACATTGGACGTTCAGAGACACTTGGTTTTGCTGACAGATCGTTTTCATCAGCAAATGCCTGTCATAATTCGAAAGATAAATTACCTTCTTTTTCCTTTAGGGAATGGGGCAGGGGCTGTGAGGTGACCCAGACTATGCCCTTTTTCATGTTATAGGTACAGATCCAAACTGGTGGGGTCTGGCAGGGTCTGGGACCCAAGGGTATCAGCAGCCTCTGGGGTAATGCTGTCCTGCCAGGACTGTGGTGTGAGTGCTGACCTCAGTCCAACGGGTGGTAAAACATCAGAGTGTCACACGTGAACTGGGGTTAAAGGCTGTACCCTGCTGAGGTGCTCCTTTCCCCAGCCTGGCTGGTCATTAGGAGTACTGTACTCGTCCTGCAATCAGTCATTCCTCACACTGGAGCTTGTTTTTGGAAAATGATCATGCCTCTGCTTAACCTTGATCTCAGCTGTTGCTCTGTCCAAGGTAATTACAAAGAGAGCATGAGGTTGCTGTTTCTTTGACTGGCTTACTGTTCCCAAAGAAGTGTTAATGCTTTCTGCTACTGGCTCAGCAGTCGACCTCTCTGAACCAAACATCTTCTTTTCATTGTTTTAGGCAGAAAGTGAAGCTCAAGATGAATTTGTTACTGGCTTTGAGAATCCTCAGTCTGGGCTCTGCCATGCCTTGCAAGCAGAAAGATGCCACGTGAATTCTGTAACGACAGAAGTAAGTATTTCTTACTGTACTTAAAGATGTTGAGGGAAGCCTCATGAAATCCAGATCAAGAGTTCTGAAGCTGTTTAATGGCTTGCAAATTCCCTTACAGATGAAAAAAGGAGGAATATAATTTTATGTAGGATTAAGAGATTGAAATTCTAACAAAAGGTATTTTGTCAGCTATAAAATCTCCCAAGACCTCCTCCCTAGAACAAAGCAGATGCGGTCCAAGAATCCCTAATGAGTCAGAAGGGAGAGGTTTGTATCAGAGAACCTAGTTTTTGACTGGGTAAACATGACTTCTGACTTGAAGAATTCATGGATGTTAGTTGAAAGGGAGAGAATGAAGTGAAGAACAGTATGTTCAGATCACAATCCATCCTGGCACTTAAGATGCGTCAGTCTTGAAATATATTCCAAAGGGAAAGGTGACTGTGGTAGTGACCTTTACCTCTAGAAAGATACTTGGCATCAGGGGTTTCAATGTAAGAAAGGGACCTGCATTTTTGTGCCCGAACAGAGCTGGTTTTCTCTTGTTCTTGGCTATACTCAGTCTGTTCTGTGCTTAACAGTTCAATCCAAAGCTCTGCTTCAGTTTATGGAAGTACAGCTCTTGAGGCAAACTTAGCCAATTCCCTTGTATTTAGTACCTGAAAAAAGCAGTCTTACATAGGCAGGAAACTGCTGGCATAGTGATGATGACCCTTTGCCGTTTACCCAACTGAATGTTGTGATGAGCAGTGTTGTATATCTGATGTGCCAGCTAATGAGTAGGGTTTTCCCAGTTTGATTTGCTCCTGTCATTTCTGATTTCATTTATTCTTTTCAAGGTTCTGTGATACCAGCTCACCACCCCCACCATCTTCCAGCCTTGTGTGTGCACAAAGGGCCAACAGGAGAGTCCACCCACTTCTAGAAGTGTGGGTCAGTTAAGGAGGTCAGTTGCTTTTTTACTGTCACAGTATTTGGGCTCCTGCAGGCTGCTGCCATCCAGGGAAAGCCTGTACTGGCCATGTTGGCAACTGTAGTACTGCTACAAGGCTTCCAAATTTCAAGAGATCACGGGAGAGGCAAGGATGTGCTCTTTTTGCAGAAAATCCCTTAGTATTGCTTCTCAAAAAAAGTGATGTATAAAGGAATTCCATTTCAGTCTACTTTTAAAGAGTAATTTCGCTGGCATAATGATGAGACTTTTGCCGTTTACCCATCTGAATGGTTTTTGATGTGTATCTTGAGATCTGAAATGCCAGTGAGGGTAATACCTTTGTGTAAAATTGATTAAGGGTACAGGAAACTAACTTACTGTTATTGTTCTTAGCTTGAAAACAGCAACCTAGAATGTGGAGTTCTAATACACTTGGAAATGCTTCCATTGCCCTTCCTGCTCATCAGAGATACGGCTTGGTTCCATAGTATGGCAGGGGAGTAGCTGTTCGCTGGAAATGAATAATCCTGGAATGAAGTCCAGGGTAGAGTGTCACTCTAGGAAGAGAAGTGGCCTTATGGGCACTCTCAGAACTTAGTATGAATATTTGAGTGTATCAAAATAAATGGATCAAAAGTGAATAAAGCAAGGATTAAAATGTGGGAAAACTTGCGTTGTCTAAATGAGTGTTTACAGTGTTAGTGGGTGTGAATAAAATCTTGGATTTCTGTTTTCAGTAACTTATTTTTTTGTTGAGGCTATGGGAGCAGTAGCACTGTGATACTGCTGGATGACATCCTGGGTAGGAGTAACACAAGCCTTAAGTATTCAGCTTGTCCAGATTTGACAGAAAGTCTATACAATTTTACTGCTGCTTTTTTATTTAACGTGTATCTCTCAGATGTAAGACTTACTGAGGATTATGTCTAGTGCTATTTCCTTACTAGGAAGGTGAAATACAGGAAAGCCCATAGCTGGGGAAGCATATTGTTCTCCAAACACTTCATCTTCTACCACTCCATTCTTCACACTTGTTTTTATAGTGAGGTAGAGCTGAATTCATTGAGCTACCTGCCTACCAGGTTGTCCAGTATTATTTTTTCACTTTCTTGTAGTACTCTACTATTCCCTGCAGTCTATACAAAATAAAGTAATGTGGAAACACTGGGTTTCAGTTTTGTGAAGCTAGGGTGAAGAAGGTTTGTGGGGGGAGGGTTGGTGGGTTTCTTTTGTGGTTTGTTTTGCAGGCTTTTTCGTTTTGTTTGGGTACAGTAGCATCGGGCATCCTTGTCTAATCTCATGTTGCTGTAATGTAAAAAAAGACAGAACATGAAGCAGTATGATAATACTTTTATACATCTCAAAGTTTATACACCATGAGTAATTAAAAACTGTTGACTTAAACTAGGAAGAGTTTTAATCCTTAACCCTTTGGGTGATACATTTGAAAAGAAGGAACAAGCAAAACTGCAGAATTCAGGTAGCTGAAATAAAACATTAGATTCTGAACTGGTGGTTTAATTTTTAGTTGTAGTCTTATTAAAAACCCTGAATCCTAAATTACTCCGCACTTAGCTGTGAATGAACAGTGGTATCCAGGAAGTTCTGGTTAGGACTGTATTCTGAAGCCATGGCACTCCAGGATGAAGACATTCCTCCTGCCTTCAAATAACTCAGAAAATTTGTAATTGAAGTCCTGTCAGCTATGCTTTATTCCTTGGCAAAACATCACTGAACTGTCTTCTACAACTGCTAAGTTTTTAGTAATTTTGTATTTCTAACTGTAGCCTCTAAAAAAGCCAAAGCCTCAGGTTTTACTTAGAGTGGAGTTTTTACTCTTCATTAGTGTTAATGTGAATTCCTGGGCTATAGGCAGTAATAAACTTCAGCAGTTGATGGTGACACTGCATGAGGTAGATATCTCTCTGTTGCAGGGAGTTTTCATCACTGAGGTCAAGTGGAAATACAGGATTTGGTGGTACACATAATGAAGATGTGCCTAGGCAAAGAAGAAATGAAATCTTAAGCTGAAAGACTTGATCTTTGCCAGTACTTTGAAGGGAAAAAAGAGCTGTGATGTATATTACTTAGTAATGCAATCCGAGCTCATAATTCTTAACCACTTCCAAATCTGTGTGTGAACAAATATAACTGATGCTTAATAAACAAAAAAACCCTCCAACCCTTGTTTTTGGTTTCCCCAGGGAGGGAAATCTGTCCTTAGTTTAACCTGAGCCAGTGTTAGAGGAGCAATGCCTTAAATAAATCAGCATGAAGGACAGACTTGGTGCTGGCCTGTGGCCTCATTACATAGAGCACTGAGACTTGGCAGGGAAGTCAAACTGACAGACTTCTCCAATACCAGTCTTCAACAGCGGAAGTTCTGGATTTTATTTGAAATTAACTCTTATTACAGTCAATGGATAAAGAATTTTTTCAGACTGACAGAATGTGACAGTGACACACCCAAGCCTAAGGAACTGTTGTGCATTATTTACCGTATTTCAGGGTCAGCGATGACTCGAGTAACAAGATAGCAATCACTGCATCTTCCTCAAGTACTGTCTGTCTTAAACTGAGCTTGGCATGAGCCTTAGACAGTGAAATCCTAAGAGATCAGTATAAGCATGTCAGAAATACAAATACTGCAGGCATGAATGCAATGTCTATTGCCTTGTGTCAAGCACTCATGTAAATTAAAAGTTAACACTGGGGTGGTTTTTTTTCATACTTCAGCTGTGCAGTTACACTTACCACTGACAAAATATATATTGTGCATTAACTTCTTGTGCTAAAAAGTGGAACTTGGCATATTATCCATTATTAATTTTTTGTTCCCATGATAAAGCTGTGCATATTTAAATCCCATTTTGTTTTTCTAGATAGCTTTAATAATGATACATGTTTTGTAAAAAGCTGTTGGTTTAGGCTGTTTTTTGTTTTTTGGGGTTTTTTTTTTTGTCATTGTTTTGGGGGTTTTTTGTTTTGTTTGTTTTGGTGGGTTTTTTTGTTTTTTTCTTGCCTGGCAAAGTTGTTTGAACTTTGGTTTCTTTTAGCAGTGTCAATATATAAAATAAATGGCATTCATAACTGGTAAATAAGATTATTTATGGTTGAACTTTTCAAAACATGAGTCTGATGTATATTTTTATTAAACAAGCTCCTGAGCAGATTAGCACAATTTCTCATTGAAAACGAAAAGTAGGACATACACAATTTTTAGTGCAGATGCTGATAGTGTTGATCCATGAGTGGAATCTCTTCTCACCCTGCGACTTGCAAGATAATAGCCCTGAATGAGACTTTCTGCTTCTGAACTCAGTTCAACAGGAAGATTCCTAGCAAACAAAATAAACTAGAGAGAGGGCATAAATTTTAAATATTTAACTGGAAAATAAAGAATTTACCTTTTTTCACACCTATTAATATAGCAGTGGCATAGTAATACAGGCTAGACAATATATTCTACCAACAGTAATAAAGACAGTTGTCACCCTTTGGCTATGCTGAATCAGGAAAATATGAAGGATAATAATAAGGACAGATCTTGGATAGGAAACAGAATTATAGAATGGTTTGGGTTGGAAGGGACTTTAAAGTTTATCCAGTTCCAACTCTCCTGCCATGGGCAGGGACACTTTCCACTACACCAGGTTGCTCAGAGCCCCATCAAACCTGGCCTTGAACACTTCCAGTGGGGAGATCAACTGTTAGTTATGCTACAGATATTGACAGTTTAATTAGAATGGAATATTAACTTTTACTACTGATTGTAAACTTTTTGGTCAAAAATAGATATTGGAGATCTGTTCTCATATGAATGTTTACTTCATTTTCCAGAAACACGCTTAAACTGGATTTATTATACTGACCCTTTTCAAGAACTGAAGCTGCTTTCATCAGTGATCCTATTAGTGCTAGTGGAAATATGTTGGGGGAAAGGGCAGAAAGTGAGTATTAAAAGTAAGCAGATTGTGCAGAGAGAACCTTCTGATGCCAAACCCAGTATGATACTCACAAATATAATGCATTTCTACATTATTGTGTATAATCTGTTACCTCCTCGTAATCCTGTGTTCTGAACTGCTGTGAGACTTTGTACAGCATGGCTTCAGGATTAATGGCTTTTTTCAAGATATGATGTACAACAGGGGAAGACAGGCGACAGGAGGGAAACTCAGTGTAGATCAAGAGCCCAAAACCATCTACAAGGTTAACTGGAATCAAACTCACATCCTAAAGAAAAGGGCCATGGAAAGAAAACATCTATTTGATTTTGGGCTTTTGACTTGTGGAAGCTTCACAGTGTTTTCCATCTGAAATATCCTATATCCACTTATACTGTAAGATTATCTAATGAATTACCTGTAATACTTAGCTTTCCCAAAAAAGTAGGTGTCATGCAAACAAAATTTAACTATCTCATTTTAGAAGATACTTAATTTAAAGTTACTGAAGTTGCGACTTTCTGGGAAATACAAGTTTTATTGTTTTCATATTTTACAGGTGGAAATAAACACAAATGACAGCTATAGCACAGCTCCTCTCATAACAAGGCATGTGCTTTTACCATCTGTCCAATTAGAAAGTTCTCCTTTTGTATATGTTTTTTGGAGGAAGAGTCCACATCTACAAAGGACCAAAAGTTGGTCTGAACTGAAACAGTAACTTGTTGGTCAGCCTCTTCTCCATACTTCTTCCCAGGAATAAATACTGTTGTTGTTCTGCTCTCTAGCACTAGAAGACAAAATTCATCAGTTACGTGACCACTTTAGCTTAGCTATAAATTCTAGTCCCACACACATCTGAAATCAGTCATGATTATGATTTTGCTGAATTGTTATGATTAATGGATGTCTGTACTGTAGCAGATTTAAATTTACAGGACCTTGGCTTCTTTTGTCCTTGTGTCTTACATAGACCCATTAAAAACAGAGTACAGATTTTTGTAGCATTTGAGGGCCATAAGCTGGGGAACAAACCTAGCCTTGAATTTGCATATTTGTTTACTTCTGTCCCCTCATTTATTAGGAGGTGGGAGATTACCAGACTGTAGAAGTTCAAGTTTATCCTTTTTATATGAAGTTAAGTCTCCTATGTAACAGATGCCACCCTTGGCCAGCACAGCACTGCAGGCTTGAATACTGGCACTTCCAGTTCCATGTTTATCTTTGGACACAGAAGGAAAAATTTCACTGGAAGGTGGGTGTCGTATGCCACGAGGCAGAAGACATAAGCTGTAATTCAGAAGCCTGGAGGATTAAATGATTTTGTCAGTCATAAATTGTTAAATTGTTCACTTTTAAAAGAACTTAGTAAGTATTAAGACTCGATTAGAAACAAAAACAACAAAAAGCCCTTAACATGAAACCAGCATCAAAACTAAATGTTTAACTTTGAATACAAAAGCAGAGGTTCAAGCCTACTCTCCAACAGCTGTCATCAAGACTGTATTTCTTATGGATTAAACATTAGGCAAATCATGCTTTGCAGAAGTAATTCCTAGGAAATCAAAGACTTCTCATAATTTCACCCCACATTGTTAACTCTTCTTTCTATTCTACAGAAACTTTTCCAGTGATTTAAAAGTTTAGAGAATTAGTAATTCTGGCCATCTGGGAAAAATGAAAAGGCTGGAACTTGTAAGCTCTGCCTTCCTGAGTTACACACTCCCCTCCAATTCTTTTGGAGAAAAAAAGGTATAGAATATCATTTTCATCCCCTCTGCTACGGTCTTTGGCACAGAGAGGTTGCAAATTATCTGTCTGGTTCCACAATCAAAGGCTCTTAATGATTTTAAGATGTCAGAGCATGGTTTGTCCTACTATTATGACCTGGGAGAAAATTATTAAGTAAAATTAGTAAGAATTAGTAAACAGAGTATTGCACCAATGGAAATATGTAGGAAATGCCTACTTCAATGGGCTGCTGACAGTAAATACTGTGCACATGCAAGACAGTACAAATTACAATAATGATCATTATTTACAGTGTGCAACTGTTTTAATATTAACCAGATGTTTTGATTCTTAAAAGCACAGAACTCCTGTTTCTCTTAAGACATCTTTATCTTCACCTGGGAAAAAAGAAATCTTGTAGTTCACAATTTTAAAAATTTGAACGAATTTCTACAGCTGAATTTTGAAGTGGTCAAAGTTTTGGGGTTTTTTTTACAAAAAAATGTTAGTGAATTGGTCTAAGAACTTCCAAATGAAAATAAAATTCATGCCCCTTTCAGAGATATTTTTTAAGTTATGGACAGAGAAACTAATCTTGTTTAAATTAATATAACTGTAAATTTGAGCATATTGTACTTTTCTGCAGTGTATATATAATTATGCTAACAGTTTATAGTTGCATGAATAGGTAGATACATAAAATGCATATGAAAATTGTTTAAAGGCAACAACAACCAGATTTATAATTTATGTGTAAAGATGTATGTGAATTTTCATACCTTATTTGTATGGATTCTATGAAAAAGAGTGATAAAAAAGTATCTATTTATACACTGCTTATTTATTCAAAAAGCTGGGAATCAGTGATGAAAAGGCTTAAATTGACAAGGTTTGAAAAGTTGAGCCCTTTTTTTTTTGTCATTACCAGTTTCTGGGACAGTCTTCAGTTTTGATTTTAGAAGAATTGTCTTGAGCTCTGCAAAACAGTGCTAATGTTAAATTCTTACCATAATCTTACGAGAGTTTTAGGAGGTTTTATAATTAATGAAGTTCTGGTCCAGATCTATCATTTGAAAGAAACAAAAATGTCCCAGGGATAAAAACTGAGTATTTAACTAAGTTGGAGCCTTGTGTATTCTTTTAAAACAAAGTCTCTAGCTTTTTGTGTAAGACCAGTCCTATTACCTTTAAAAATACTAGATTTTAAATTCTAATTTATGTGGAAAAAAGAAAGGAATCTCTTTACCTGTCAATTACTAGCGTGTCACTTGTCATAATCAAGAGATCCAGATAGTCTGCATTTTCTTTTTCGCATGTCTGTACTAGACTCAGCAATATGGCAAGTTTAAGAGTATTGTAAGTGCCTGGTGGAACAACTTGGGAAGCAAAGATGTTGGCCAGGACAGCAGCAAACTTCCAACTTGAACTTGAAGTCAGTGAGAGCAGATACTTAAAATTGTCACTGACAAAAGAAGGAGCTAATGGAAACAAAGTACAGGTGAACACATAAAAGAGACCTATGCAGGTATGTTAGAACAAATCACCATTGCAGTCTTGATACAAAACTTACCAAGAACTACTATATCTCTGTATTAAGGACAAATTCAGGATGTAAGCATCTGACACTGTTAATTTTACCGCTAAAAAGGTAGCAGACATGATCTCCTAGAACTGATAGAATAAGAAAGGAAAAACAAACTGAAATATCAGGTTAATTTTATATGATTTCAAAGTACTTTCCAATGGATAGGAGAAGATGGAAAGAGAAGTTGAAGAACTACAGTAAATAATCAGGGAGTTTCCTAGTGCATGGAAAGTGGGCAAAAGCAGATATTCTCACATAACAGCAAGTACACATTTGAGACTGTAAGAGGAAAGTTCCTGACTGGTTTTGTAATCTGAACCTCTAGATCATAAAAAACTACCAATTCTCAAGATTTTTTTTCTAGGAGGTTTTCCAACTTCTTTTTAAGTCATTTTTTTAATGGAACTTTCTTACCATTTGGTTTATAGAGCTGTACACTATTGACTTCTATACATGCAGTAGCTTGTAGGCCATTTTGTACACAAGCTGGAATTCCTATAATCGTGTAGTGGTTTCCTATTGTCATTTTATTGGCCAGTTCATCTGGAAATAATAAAAAAAAACAAGTGGAGGGGGGAAAAGCTACAGCTATGTTAGGACATAAAAACAGTTTTAAAGTCATGGTCAGAAAACTTCTACACATTCTGAATGTTTGATTTTATGATTTAACATTGTCAGAAAACAGATGGATGCCAGATCAATAATGGACTAGAATAAAATGAAAGATACAACTTTAATTCTTTAGTGCAAAAGGTAAGGAAGGCGCACCAGGTGAAGGAAAATAGATTTCATGGTAAAGAAAATGGACAATGCATTTAGTCCTGCATTGAAAAGAAAATGGACAGTTTTTTGCAAGTATGTTTCCTACTCTGAAACTTGTGGCACCACAATTATCAGCCACTGTCCTATAAAATGTCAGAAAAAACCCAACACAATAAAGAAGAAATACAAACTACACAGATTTCAAAAAGACACACAAATAGCTTTATGAACTTTTATATTTCTGTGCACCTTAGAAAACAAAATCACATTTATTTTTTGAAAATGGGAATTAGATCCAACCAGACTTCAATCTCAGCCTGAGAAACACTGTAACCACACTGATCACTGGAGCCAGGAGAAATTTAATGCATGCAACTTACAGTACCTTGACCGTAGATTGTTCTATAAATTTTTAATATAATTTTAATACTACTAGTTCTTTCTATTTAGTCTTTAAGAAATGAACCATAGACTTTTGGAATGGCAGAGGGTTTTTTTGTTGCTTGTCTCTTTGTTTGGGGTTTTTTAGAATTACTGGAAGTATGTTGTGATTTCAGTTGAATATTAACATTAGAAATCATTTGCAGTGGAAGGCAGTGGTAGTAGAAGCCAAAATTCCTGATGGAATGTGGAAAACAGCTAGATTGAGGAATGATGTAAAAAATGCATGAAGTTGGTACAGAACAGCATGACCAAAGGAGGTAGAAAGGAGGAACAAACAAGCAACGGTTAGAATAAGACACTGCCGAGCTGGCCAGGGGATTTTAATTAAATGGAGGTGTAAAAGTGACACAAGAATTTTCCTATGTACACTCTGCAATCACCTGTGCACATTGCTTTGTCACCTAGCTACTTTTTATAAAATTAAGGGGGGGAGTACAGAAAGAACTGCAATATAAATTATTACTTTCACCGTTTTAGCAAAAAAAGAAAAAAAATGGAGCTACAATTGGAAGGGATTATTATAGATCAATTTGAAAACATTTTTGATAGAACTCCAAAGTTCAGCTTACCTCTCAAGAACAATGTAAATGCCTGAATCCTAAAATGTGATTTCTCATTGGAATATCCTTTCAAAGCATTCAGAATTTTAGCATCAATCATTTCAACTATTTGTTTATCTTTCAAAACAAAGGCAAAGGAAAAGGTTAATTCTCTTGAAAACATCTTTTTTTTAAAAGACTAGTGTATTTTAAGTGGGCTTTTTCCACTTAAGTATTTTCTTTACTTATTGTGTAATAAAATAAGTAGGAAACTACCAGATCTAAAAGTATGATTACATAGATCCTACCACCAAGTACTCTAAATTTCATGTCTTCCTGCAGTGGTGAAGAACACAAGCTACACACAAAATCAGTCCTCACTGTAGCAGACTCTGTAGCTCCAGGACAATGCACTCTGATGCACCTAAAACCTACAAAAAAAGCAGTAATTTACCAACCATTTAAAAGGAAGGTACAGCTTTAGTTTTAAATTTCCCATGAAGAACAGAAGCAATTAAAATACTGGACAGTGAAATTCAAATTTATTATGTGTTTTTCCAGATGAGCCTCCCTTATATATTCCACTAAAATTATTCATATAATTTATTGTGGTTGGCCAGGAGATGGCAGAGTTTCCTACTGCACATTCCCAAGCTGAACAGCTTGGCCGGGCTTTCTTGAGGAGTGAGCCACTGCGGCTTCTGCCTGGTGTAGGAATGACATGGGATATGGATAGTCACTATTAGAGGTACATGTCCTCGTAAAGATGTCAGTATGACTTAATCTGCAGTCTCCAAACTTTGGGATTTTGTGTCTGTATGGTCTCTCTTAAATTAAGAAGGAAAAAAAAAAAACCCAGCCTTAAAAATACTTAGGGCCTCTCCTCTCTCTGCAATCGTACAAGCAATTCAGTAATATTACTCAAAGCAGGAGTTCCACACAAGTCAACCACTCATCAAAGCATCACTTGTTCTATGCTGGAAGCTTTTGCCAGTCACTAAATCATATTGTTCTTTGGTGTTTTTATATAGACAGTTTCCAAGGGAAAAGGTATTTTACTAGTTTAGCTTATTTACTTTCAAGATATTTAAGTATTAAGTATTTAAGATATTAAATATATTCAAATTATGCTGATGATTTATGTTTTCTCCTATAGACTATCTTCAGCATTAGGAAAAGGGATTGCTGGCATAGCTATTCTTCCAAAACATTTAACAATGCTGAGCAAGTCCACTCCTTTCAACTAACAACAATCTTTCTGTGCTTATTACAAAAATGTGTGCATAATAAAACCATATTGGAAAATACCTTTGTTATGCTAGGTTTTTAATCTCTTATTAGCAAATTTATAAAAAAGCTTTTGAAATAGTACTGATTAGTATTTTTTTTTTTACTACCTTCGGAGAATGGACAGGTTTCCTCAGTACAAAGAAATCTTGCTCCTTGTGTGTATTTTGTAACAGTTCCCATTGCAATCACTATCCCTTCAGACATATAAAATCTTTGAGATGTGTAATTAAAGGGATATGCAGAAAGACTCAGAACATAACTTGGTAACGGTGGCAAGTGTGTTGGTTTCAGCAATATACTGATCTAGCAAGAGACACAACTGCATTAATATCATACAAATATATTTGTATATATATATATATATACAAATATATTTTTATTTAAAACTGCTTTACTTTTCATGGACAAACATACAATGTGATACATAACTGTTAAAATGAGAAACACATGAAGAGTAACTAGGTTTCATATTAATTAATCTCACAATTTCAATATGGTTGGGTGAGACTTCCAGCTATTTTTAATTATAAATAATACTGCAACCAAAGGGAAAATGAAAACTTAATACAAAAATACTTGTTAATATTTCACTATTCTTACGGGATTCAAGATCTAAATGGAGAAAACCAATGCAGACTTACCTGGGCTTCTGTCTGCAATTGTTCAATTAAGGATAATGTCTTAATAGCTATGAAGCATACCTGTGATGGAAAAATAACTTCATTTGAGAAAGGAAAATCTTGTTAAAATTTAGATGATGCACTTTTGTCTACTCATCTATTATATACTTACCGACTGAAAAATCTGTGCAGCTTGTAGGGGATTGTGAAGAATATAGTTTCCAAGAGTTGCATCCAATTCAGCAATGTCAGAAGGATTAATTGAAATAATGAAACGATAAACAGCATAACTTTGTTTTGAGTCTGTAGGAGCAAAAAATATCTTAAAATAGCAGGGATTTGTGTAACATTCTGTATCATTTTAACAGATTATCTATTCAGAAATACCATTATATTTTTTGCAATCATGCACAAATTTCTGAAGGCCACCACTTCTGTCAAGGTAGACAAGGACAACTTCCCTCATTTTCTGTGTTTCAGGATCCATCTTCCAATATCTTTGCACTGTTTATCCAACTGTGGGAATAAATTGTGAAGAAATGATAGTAGCGCTGGCCATGCTATAACAGTAATAATAAAGGTACATATGAACAAAGCCACACAAAATTTCAATAGTCTCTTTTTCAAACCAGGGAATTCTTACAGGGTTTTTAAAATTCAGTTCAAAGGTCTTTCCAATAACTGAAGCTATTTCTAGTTTCTGAAGAATGCTCTAGGTGTTTTCATTTACTCTGAATTGTTTCACTCTCCTAATTCCCTAACCCGTGAAAATAAACTTTCCATTTAATTTAACCACCCCCGTAGATTTTATAATCAGTCTATCAAAAGTAAGATCTCCTTTATTTGAGAAGTCTGTCATAGTTGTTAAAAGCATGAAACTGGGCAACACCTCTTTTCTTAAAATCTGACTCATACTCTGCTGTGATCTCCTGTAGCACCCACTTAGGGTGCTGATCTTGCACTTATTTCCATGCCTGTACACAGAAGTTCAATTCTGATTCCCACTGACAAAGCTTTTACAAGTACAATTTTGGTTTGGAGGCTGACCATGCTCTTTAGTGTGGTTTTCATTTTGTATTACCCACATCTCTATTTTTTTTTTTTTTTTTAAAGAGTAGAGTCTTGTACCATGAAGCACTACTTTGCAGATTTAGAAGGAGAATTACTAAGGCCAAAATACAGTATTTTGTATATATGCATCTGTTTTAATGTCTTTCATATTGTCTTCTGCAAAATGTCCTTAGTCCTCTCTGTAGACAACCAATATGAAACAGTCGAATCTTCAAAAATAAGACTTAGCCGCCTGGTAAAGGATAGGACATGGAATTACAAGTTGATGAGGGATCAAACCTCACAGCATATGAAAGATTCCCTGTAGGAATTCACAGAAATTACTTTGGGAGGACAAACAGATCAACATCCAAGAGGAGTAACAGGATTCCAGCACAACTTCAGTGTGGCAGCAGCATAAACCCTGTGGCCTGAGAACTGTACACCGTGGGCTGGAATACGTTCAGTGTCTGAAGCAACAAAGGCACAAGTTAAAAGACAATTTATAACAGGGATTTTCCCCCCCCCCCACCCCCCAGTGTCTTTAGGATTACTGCTCACAATTACTACTCCATCCCCTGAAATTTTCAGGAAGAAGGGCTTAAAGAAATGTACACACATAGATCCACTGTATCTCCCTGGATCCTGTGTTACCCGGGCTGAACACACAGGACACCACATATGGCTAGGAAGGACGGAGCTACGGCCCAGCTCACTGTGCACTGAGCAGCCATCGCCTAAGCTTCAGAAAATAAAGCCTGACCAGGGTGATGGTGTTCACCAGTGTCCCCACAGCCAGCTAACCCCACTTCAGGTGTGACGCGGACACCCAGCATCTCCCGCCTGGCTTCAGGCTCCTGCCATCAGCACCCCTTCCTCACAGACCTCTCCACCAAAGTTACTCACCAGGCTTCCTGTGCCTCGTGCTCCCCCGACCCTGCTGGGGCGGCAGCAGTGGGTCCGGAGGGGGCGGGGTTGCCCTCCGCCCCGCAGGGCCGCGATGCCGCTCCCTGTGCCCGCTGGGGAGGCGGAGGGGGGCTCTGTACGAGGCGGCAGCCGCGGGACGGGGCTCCCGGCGCCGCCCCCTCAGCCCCTCACCCGGCCGCGCGGGGAGAGCCACGGCCCGCAGGGCTCGGCCGCGCAGGGGCAGGGCCCGTGCTCAGGACAAGTCCTCAGGGCAGGCAGTTCCCGGCCCACCCCACACCCACAGCTGCCCCAGCCCCGTGGCCACCACCGGGACCACTGGCGACTCGGCCCCACACAGCTACCGCCTTCACCCACGGACAGGGACACGGCTCTGACAGCGTGCAAAGTACTGAGGCAACGTACTCATGGAACCATTTTTTCTCATTAATACATATTAAGTATTTAACTACTTGCCTTTAGCACGTCAGCCAATCCCAAACTTACCTCTCCGGGAGAGCACCTCTGAACTCTATTTGTGTCGTATTATGCTCACATTTTTACAACCATCGTGCATTTCAGTCAGTCCATCTTCCGTGTGGCCTCTCTCGTTCCCCTCCCAGGCCGGGAGATCGGAGACCACAAGAGCAGCACCGTTCCCGGCCTCCATAGCACCGGAGAAAGGCCTGCTCCTCATGGGCTGCTTGGAAGCTGCTCTCTGGAAGGGGAGGAATAATCCCCTTTCGCTACAGACAGGCAGAACAAAACTCCCTGCACTAGTCACAAAAAGGCAAATTCTGCTTCCCTTTATTACTTACCAGCCAGAAGAGCAGAGGAGTAGCACAGGTTGTTCTGTGCAGGTCCACTCTCCTCTTTAGGGTTTACCAAGTGTTTCAGATGTCACTTTTCAGCTGGGCCCTGAGTGAGGCAGCGACAACACTCCAAACACCCATGTCCTACTTTGGAAACCATCCTCATGGGATGCACAGAGATGTGGAACAAGAGCACTGGGTACAGAAATACTGTGAGGCTTTACTGCCTGATGTTGTACAGTCTGTTAACCTTTAATTCAAAGAACTTAAGTACTTCAAGTAATGTGTTGAACACATTCACACTTTGCCAAAAAGGCAGAGTCTGCTGAAGGAAAAAGCTTAATAAGCAATTATTCCCTCTCCTTCCCATCTCTACAGCACTGTACCTCCCCACCATTAAGAGAACCACGTAATTTCACAATAATTACAGGAGCATACAGACTAAAAATTCGGTATGAGAATGGATACCTCCTTTCATACTATCAATTTCTGTTTTCCAGTCCATCAGAAAGCCATGTTAAAAAAAATGAAATAAGTAAAAAGAACAAAACAAGAAAACCCCAAAACTAACCAACCAACCAAACAACCCCCTAAAAAAAAAAACCCCAAACCAATAAGCACCAGGGCTGTTGCTTCCAAATTATTTTAACATCAAGAAAACTATTAACTATTCACGTAGTTGCTGTGTGTCCTAAACAGCCACATAGCTGTTTCCAATCCTTGCAGAAGAGAACTATGGAAAATGAGTGCCAAGCCACCATTCTGCTCCCACAAATGATACAGTTCCTTCCTTCCTCCCCTGCCAATGTCAATTCTTACTTTTTACTCAATCGCTCCTTCCAAAACCTCATGTATCAACTGCTAAGCATCACTTAACCACTATGCAGGAGACTGTGCTCTACGAGATACTCCTTGAGATAAGCAAGGCATCATGTTTTACTTTCCACTTTTCTAATGTATTGATACAACATTTATTTCAAAAGAATTATGATTTGATACACTCCCCTTTGGTTCTCAATTCTTATCTGATCTCGAGGCAGTATAAAGAGTATTTCTTTTAGCGGCTTATTTTGCCAAAAACAAGGTGACTTAGATACTGAAATTTATGTAACATTCAATTTATGTATCATTATGATGTATCAGTATCTTACCAGACTTCTCTCAAATCAAGGCATTTAACTGAATGTATTTATGAACAAAAAACCACTGAACATTTTTGGAGTAACAGACAAAATAAGGTGTTATTTACAAGTGATATATATAATAAAACTATTACCATTCTATGCCTTTTATACACTGTAACTGCAGTCAATTTTTGCATTGTTTAAAAAAATTTCCTTTAACAGAAATTGTTCAGAATTATCTGTTTGTCCATACATGTGTATGTTATGAGAAATACATAATAGTTTTTCACATTTTTAAAATTACCAGTGTAATTTACATTTTCCACCCAATATCAAGTGAACATGTAAAAATGGTGCAAACTGGAACACAAAGACAAGTAGCTATGAATGCTGAAATACAATCAATTTGGAACATAAGAGTGTTTTAAATCACCAATCTGAGAAAAATCCCTAATATTTGGCATGATCATCTCACCACCCACCCCCAAAATGTCAAAGCTAATTGACTTACTTTTAAAGTAACCATGATTATTGCATATTAGATCTTTGGAGAAGCAGAGCTTTACCCAAAAATATTTTTAATGTAGTTGAAATATAGACATATTTAGCTCAGGGAGGAAAGAAAAGTAGAACACGTAATAAGTAATGTTATCAAATCAATCCAGTTAATTTGTTCTGTCCTTGCTTTGAGTAATCCCCCATACCTCAGATAATCCAGTTGAGTTGGGTACTTCAGCAAGTGCAAGAGCAACAATCCAGTTTTATGTGACCAAGTTTTCATTCTGCAGAAGTCCTTTAAGAATCTTGGTCCTTAACTTGTATCATTTAAGTGCTGACAGGTAAATTAACACATATTCCAAACTCGTAACAGGGAAAACATTTACCTTTTTTTAAACCAGGATATACAAAAGACAAGTTGCATAGTTACAATTCAAGCACAAAATCACTGTAAATAAGTACAAAAGCATTTATAAATTTACTAAATTTGCTGCTGTTTGTGCCACCCAAATTAGATAGGTATCAATGTAAACTTGAAGGGATTGAGAACAGTCAGTGTTTTTGCTTAAAAAATATGTAGAGAATGCTTTTTAAAGGTTTTATAAAATACTTTCTGCAGCAGGAACGAACAGTTCAAACCCCAAAGAAAGCCATCCAAAATGCCCAAATTCCTCCTATACAGCAGAGAAAGTTTGTTCATAGGTTTCAAACCTACATACAAAACGAGGCACTATTTATGCTCTTTTGGAATGTGTCCATAATCCTAACATTTCAGTTCAACCCAAGACTTCTGAACCACTCTTAACTTCTAACTTCCTAGGAAAACATATCTTCAGAAGGTGGTGCGTAAGAAAATCCAACAAATGCATCATCTGCCTCTAGGACACTGGCATTAACAATGTTGTAGTCAGAAGAAACACAAACTGAGTATGGGACCATTTCTTCTGTGAACACTGCATCAAAATTCCCAATATCGTCTGGTCCAACCTAGAAAACAGAAGAATCTGTCAGTCATCATATTAATACAGTGTTTTGAACTTGTGCTTGTCCTTTAGATTCCAAATTTAACTCTCAAGGCTATCTATTTTGTTGTTCTTTTCCATTTAAGTAAAAGAAATTTAAGGAAGCACACCAGTCCATCTCTGAAAATAGCTATTAAAAGGCTGGGTTTTTTTCATTTAGTTTGGCATTTTGGCCAAATCCTACATTCTCAATGATCTGATAAACATAGAAAATATGAAAAAAAAAGTCTCTTTTAGGGAGATTAACTCAGTTGGTCCCCATTTGGAGCATTTACTTAAAAGCTGGACTTGATGATCCTTGTGGGTCCCTTCCAACTCAGAATATTCTGTGATGTGTTATCTGAGATGCAAACACTAACACCACCCCCAGGCACCTACCACATTAGGATTAAATGGTGGTGGAATCTTCTTCTGAAGAAGATCAGTCCAGCTGAGAGATTCGAAGAACGGGTGCTTTTGAATTTCAAGCTGCAGCAAACAATAAGGATTTTAGATATTTCATTATTCCATCCTGTGCAGTACAGTAAATATTACTGCATACTACATGCACTCAGGGAAGTTCTTACGTACATATCCTTATCTGTTTGTTTATTCGCAATTTACTTTGCAATAAAAGCCGTAGTTGGTAAAAACAGCAATTAAAATTTGTTAGACTGCCTCTATAAACCATTTTCCTTTTAAGATCATACTTTCTGCTTTTAAGCCCTAAAATCAACAACCTTGAAGTCTACCACAGAGCAGGAATGTTTTCTTTTAGTATCTGTTCCTGCCTTAAAGTTCTGTTAGTTTTTGTAAAGCATATCACTGCTGCTTCAACAACTTTGCAATATACTTATTATTTAAGAAGCAGCAAATAGCAATGCTAAATCCTTTCATCTTACTCAGTTACAAGGTCCACAGACTAACATAAGGTCTGCAACCCAAAGACTACAAAGATCCCACCACTGCTGGATGGAGTACATCCTTCTAGATAATTTCTCATCACAGTTCTGAAGACACCTGTAACTGTCTCACATCAACTTTTTGTGAACAAAGATTTTGTTGCTGCACTGGGAATATGTTTACCATGATTTTAAGGCTAAAAAAGTGCTGCTGTTTGCATGGAACTAGTGTTCCTCTACCTGAAGACTGGTTTCCAAATCATTAGTTAGTATTACCGCATGACAGACTTTTGTTTTAATTATTTCCCAGTTTCACCATGAATAGTGAAACCTACTTCTGTGCACCTTAGTGACTGCTATAACAGCAGCTGTGTTTCCTTTGCTGGCAGGTACAGCAACAACCAAGCTCAAAATACTGCACAACAATCACCTTTCTCTTATCCCCAGCAACTGTCAGGGATAGACCCCACTGGTGTCTTTACTGAAGAAATAAAAAGGAGGAAAACAGAGACAGATGTAGCAATGCAGTCTCCGTCTCCAGCTATTAATCACATTAATTTGGTGAGTTCCTTTAAATGAAACAGGAGTTGGTAAATGAGGACATTACTTACAAAATCTTCCCTGGCTCCAAGTCTGCTTTGCCGATCTTTCTCCAAAAGTTCTTCCAGGATAGACCAGGCTGTAAGACTGATTCCTGGGCGCAAAACCAGGGGTTTATGAAGAATATTATCGTACATCTCAGCAACATCACGGCAGTAGAAAGGAGGCTAAAAAAATACAAGTTCTACATGAATTTGAAGCCACATGCAATGTTGTTTCATGTTATGTATGATCAGTAAACGATTCTGTAAGACATACAAGCTGCTAGCAGTGAAGCAGAAATCTCCTTTTCATGCACCGCTAATTTCTAGTTCAGTCATCACCACTGCCAGAACTCTACACTTAATAACTTCCCACCACCCGCCTCCCTCTACTCTTAACGTGAGTAGGGAATGTATTCTTGCACTCCTAAGTAGCCATAGAAGCCATCCAGCTTCAAAGCTCCCACTGAACTTGCCTGAAAAGAACCTGAGAATGGGAAAACAGATCCATCTCCCTATTTAAGGTCCTATGGGAGGAGACAGAACTTGAGAAAACTAGAAGAACAGATTCTTACTGGAGTAATTACATATGACTAGAAGAAGCATAGCAAGATTGTTTTTGCTCTAATGCTGTCAAAACTAGGAGAAAATCTGGGATACTTAAGTAAAAAAAAGTCTTTTTATTTCATTTATTCCAGTATTTGACAAAATTTTACTGTTTATTTTTATTTTAGCTGGTTTTTTTTATTGTGTACTATCACTGTTGACTCAGTTTACTCTCACAGTCCCTCAAAGTGATGACGACTGATATTACTGATGTCTACGATTTTGCTTTTCCATGAACTGTCAGACTCCAAGAGGCAAAGTAAAATCCAAAAGACAAAAACAAGTGCTATGTAAGTAAAAGACAATCTGTTAATCTGCTTGAATGGAGTATTCTAATATTATGACAAAGCTAGCATCTTTAACAACATTCAAAGGTTACTTCAAATAAAAGGGGAGAGGGGAGCAAAGCAACCTTTACATTTCAGGTACATACCAGCCCATAAAGCATTTCATAAAGAACTGCACCAAGGCACCACCAGTCTACTGTGTTATCATAGGGCTGCTTTTTAATGACTTCTGGTGCAAGATACTAAAATTAAAAGGAAAAAAAAAAAGTGCTTTAGAGAATTAGGCTAACATGGATAAAACTTAGCATTTAGTCACTTCACAGTAAACACTTTCAAGAAAAGTTGCTTCATAACAATCAAATGCTTCAGCTAAATACTACACCTCACTCATCTTTCACTGCCTGCAAAGGTCTTTCCTGTAATTTGAAGTATGTTTATCAAATTACCAAAGTTTCTAATCCTCTGTTCAGTGAATACCTCCTATGTGTTCAAGTTTTCTGCATTCTAAGTTTTCCAGTGTAGTTTTCTCAGTAAAAAGACAACAGAGTTCAATAACTCCATCAGCAAGTTCACAGTTTCATGCATATGCAATAATTTACTTGAGGCAGTCACAGATATTAATTCCCTATAAACTTACTAAGAATTAATTTCAGGATATGGTAAGTAGATTCATATTGACAAATCTGCAGCAGCTGTTACAGAAACTAAGTGTCCTGTGTCTACCCAGCAGTTAGGAGACATGGGGGAAAACAGTATTTGAAAAGGGCTGGAAAAACAGAGGAAGGAAGAGATGAGGTATGGCCATGTGGGTAGCAAGCAGCGGACACTGCATGTTAGTAAAAAGAACAACAAATAGATCTGTATGGAGCTTGTCTTTGATTTGGTTTTAGCTTGTTAAAAGAAGGCAAACCTCCAGCAGTACAAAACACAATATTTGACCTTCCAGTTACATAAATATTAATAATAGTCAACAGTCATTAATTACTGATAAAAAACCCATGAATGTTGTCAACATACTTCTGGGGTCCCACAGAAAGTTGCAGTGGTATCAGAAGTTGCAATCCCTTCTTTACAAAGTCCAAAGTCTGTCAACACAACATGACCCTGTTTAAGAAAGAGTGGTAGGTTAAAAAGAGAACATGCTCAACATGTGAATACACAGAAGTGTCAATTTTGTGAGAGAACACAGAAAACACATACTTACTAGTGAATCTAGGAGAATGTTTTCTGGTTTTAAATCCCTATTAAAAAAGAAAAGGTAGTAAATCAAAACAGCAGTCATAAGAGCTTTGGAGGCAAGGGGTTTCATTATTCTTCAGCTGAAAGCTTCAAGTTCTGATGAAATTGTTATGTTCAGGTTTCCTGTAAGATGATTTCCTGTTGAGTTTTTTATTTGGTAATTTGTCCTATTTTGAATTTCTGCAGGACAAGGATACATTTCAGAAACTTACCTGTACACTATACTTATGGAGTGTAAGTAGCCCAGTGCACTGGCTATTTCAGCAGCATAAAATCTGGCTCTGTGCTCAGGAAAGGAACGTTCTCTTTGTAAGTGAAAGAACAGCTGTAAATATGCAAAGAGGAAATAAGAACATTACACAGACAAAACAAATCAGGTTAATAACACGTAAATTTACAGTGAAGAGTAATTTATTTTGTTGTCCACTTAAAAAAAAAAAAAGTACAGTGAAATGAAATTGGTTTTACTGCATGACTTAGTCATTACTTTACCCTCTTCCCTGCTTCTCTTTCATAGCTCAGATGGATAGGTAACTCAACAACTTTTTTTTCCCTTAAAAACAGGACTAGTCAAAAGGAACTAGAGTAAATCACTAAGCTGTGAACAGAAGTTGGCAAGACTAAATCATGCAAGATTGCCTCCCAGCAGAATATAACCTGGTGTCAAATAAGTCATCTTTCATTTCTGTAAATGCTTGTATTAAAAGATTTGCATAATTATTTATAGAATTGTGTTCTGAAATAACCTAGATGTAGATCACTGTGTGAGATGTATATTCCAAGCTGATCCACCAATACTCTCTACTACACAAAATTGTCTGGCTGCAAATAATTCGAGCAGATACAAAAGTCTAGACAAAGATTAAATCATAAACATACAGATTCAACTATACTACACATTCAATTTGGAAAGATTTTAAGAAAAATGAAGTTTTCTGGTTTCTGCCTACAAAGTTTAGGAAAAATAAAAAGCCACCCTAGCTTTCCAAGCTTTCCATTCAAATTTGAAAGGTGTTTTGAACTGTATTTTAGTTTGCCTGAAACAATACAAAACTAAGTTCTGGCCACAATTCAGAGTACAGCAAACCAGGATTTTGCTAATACAGTCTAAGTAAGGTAACAGTACATTAGACAAGAGGAATGCCCATCTTGTTCCAGCTCTGACACAATATAATAAATTCAGCTGTCAGTTTCCTTCCTTCCCCTTCTGAAGTATCAGCATCTCAGCTAATGTAGATGCAAGAGGAAGACTGTCACATGGTGAAAAATGTAAACATAAGATTAATTTGTAATAAAGGTAAATTTATGGAACTGTAAAATACAGTATTTGTATCTGACAAGCATGAATAAACTTGAAGCTATCAATAAGAACAGGAACAGGATCCAAATAGCTACAGAAGTCTGTAGCCTCAGCAGATAACAGGATTTTCAAAACTGGGAGAATGCTGATCACAGCCTATTGTAAAGGATCATTTTATTCCTCCCACCTAGAATTAGCAGAATAGACAGACTAAAATGCAAACAAAACCACCGCATACCTCTCCTCCATTAACAAAATCCAGGACAAAGTAAAGCTTTTCTGTTGTTTGGAATGAGTAATGTAATCCAACTAAGAACGGATGCTTCACATTTTTCAAAAGCACATTGCGTTCAGCCATTATATGTTTTTGCTGCAAGAAGTAAGAGATCAATAAGTAAACAGGAATGATTTTGTAATTAGGGGAAAAACAAGGGAGGTGGGTGGAAAAAGACTATTTCTCTTAACCTCTTTCCTATTGAGAACAATTTTTTTCTGCAACACTTTGACAGCATAGTACTTCCCATCCAGTTTTCGTTTTGCAAGAAGAACCTGTGCAATTCAAAAAAAGGGAAGAAATATGACTGTTGCAGTTCGCATACTATTAGTAATATTTTATCATTTCAGCATAACTGGAAAGTATTCATGCTATTTTTTCACAATACAGTTTCTTTGCTTCTAATAGACCTAATCAACAATGTAATTGCCAATACAGTGAACTTACACATCAGTAAAAGTTCATCATGACAGTGTTATCATGAAAGACTGAATTATAACAGTTATTTTCCATGACCTGATAAATCTCCATCAAGATCAATTTCAGCTTTTTTGTGCTGTTGCTCACACTGCTCCATAGTACCAGGGGTTTCACAAAATAGTCCATGACAACAAGAGGAAAAGCACAATTCGTACTCTGGCTGCTGCATAAGCATAGGGGTACCTCCCTTCCTCCCTGGGGGAAACAGAGGATCCCAACTGCTTTTAACGAGCAAGGGAAAATCTCCTTTTTGTAAGTCCCAACAAGTGGCTGAGGCAGCCAACAGCTGCACCAGGGAAAAAATGGCAGGGCCACAAAGCAGCAGCAACGGGAATCCAACAGAACAGTTTATGGGCCACCCTAGACCGACACCACTTCTGGAACCTCTGGCCAAGTCTCCAGTTACTGTGCACGAGAAACCAGAGAGCATCTTTGCACCACCGTAAGACACAGGAATAAAAGCTCACCTTGCCAAAGCTGCCTTTCCCAATAACTTTCAGGAAATCAAAGTCTGTTGGTTTAGCACTGAAAGATATTTAGGAAGGAGACAGGTCATCTGGGCAGAAATTACAAGCCTTACAGCTGTACAGCAGTGTAGTGTAGCACTTGCATTGTAAAGTGAGAACAACAGCCTGTAAGTACCCTCCTTTTCTTTGTTCCACCCAGCACTGCTTCTGCAGACCTGTCCGCAGACACAACGACTCCTCTTCAATTTGCAATTCCATTTTCCTGTGTTCAGGTTGCACCCTCTAAGTTTGTTTTATTTACTAAGTTTAACCTTATGATGTAAAGGAGAAGCAAGACTGTTCTTTCATTCTCCAAGGTCTAGTTTCTTGTAATATTAAGTCTTTATTTCCCCATGAGTTCTCCTGGAGCTTATTTCTTTTTTCCAGTGGTCCAAGTAGATTCTAAAGATTACATGAGGAAAGGAAGGACCTCATTTGTTATCTACTCCCTCTTATTTATTCCATTCTTCCTTCCATCCAAATCCTCCTTCACTTTAAATTTCAGTAAGATGAGGGAGGTCCTCACACCTGCCTCTTCTTGGTGTTTGTATGAATTCGCTCTCAGTTTTCCCATTTCCCACATCACCACTCCTTTCATCTTTTCCCAGGATTCCCTTACTCTTTCCTGAATACAATTCTGTCAGCAAAACAATTATCCGTGTTCTCAAATTCCAAAACAAGTTACATCACCATACACCTCTCTATTTATTGCCCCCAAAGGGAAGGACTCTTATATTTCATTTCTTACTGCAATCTATTAACCACTTCCTCCTGGTAGCCCAAAACAAATCTGTGAGGAAATCAAAACCAAAGCAGCAGTCATCTCCTAGAGGAGAAAAGCAGATTCACGCAGAACTGAGAACAGAAACTCTGCAGAAGACACCAGAGACTCAAGTTACCACTGCAGTGGCAAGCTGCTCCTTTGCCAAGCAATAAACCAAACTTGTTTTCAGAAGCTGTGGGACCACTCCCAAGGTCAGTCTAATTTTTCAGGCTTTAAAATTAGTTTTAATCCCATTTAATTAAATTTGAAAATTTACACTAAATTGAATTACATTTAATTCTATTTAATTGAAACCTACTGAGGATTTCCAGATGGTCCCAGGTTGATATTCTGTGAGGTAGAGTTTAACTGTTGGGAGAAACAAAGAAGTTTACTTGTAATACTTTTTCTTAACTTCTCTCTTATCTTTCAACCAACACTAATTTCCAAATATTCTACTAATCTTTTACACTTGTTACATTAGAATTTTAAAGAGATCCAACATCTAGATTGGGAACTGAAATACCTGGCCATCATCATTCTCAACCAATTCTTTCTACACACATCCTGTTCAAGGATGAAGGTAATAAAATAATCTGTGTTCATTCAGAGAGGAAAAGATCAGAAATAAAAACTGAAGAGTATTTCAATAAACAACTTGTTCCTCATTCAGAACTTAACCCTTTCTGTACTTGCTTCATGAACATATTTTCTTTTATTCCAAATTCTCTTAAGTTCTTACTAATACAATAATTTTAAACCCACATTGTTTATGTAAGAGTAATTAATGAAAGACCATGGGGCTTTTAAAAACATGGAAGTGAACATTCTCCCAAGCCCAAGGAAAACATTACCAACTTTTTCTATCCTGACATTAAAGGTTAAGTAACTCAATTCCTGGAATTCCACGAATCTTACTGATACACACCCAGGCAAAATTTGTAAATTACAGGGAACAGAGGAAGCCACTGTCATTTAGGTGATTTTCTCCGTTTTGTTTTTGATTTAGAAAAGCAGTATTTGTACTCTCATTGTGATTCTGGAATTTATTAGAGAAGAATAAACTGCACTCAAATACAAGTTACCTGGGGTCAGGCTGCCAGGCAGCATAAACCAGTACTCCAGAAGTGAAGAACGGCCTGACAGCAGCACTGGTTGCCTCTGCTCACTGAAACAAGCCAATGGTGCTGGACAGTTTTGAAAGAGCAACTGTAAAAATGCCTTTCTTTTTGAAGGCTTTTTTTGTTCCTTGTTGTTTGGCTTCATCATTTATAGTAACTATAAGGTGAATTTTCCACCAAAAATATGGGTTCCAGGCCATTATGCAGTAGCTCTCTTCCTATTTTGGAATTTGTTGTGGCATGACACATTGTTAACTTTCCACAGACGGTTTACATCATTCTGCATTACTTAAAATATCTTTCTAAGGAGGAGGGAACCAGTATTTCAAACTAGTGACTTTGGAAATGAAACTTTCAGAACACACACACACACACACACAAACCTCCCATGGATCACACAAAGCGAAATATCTTATATCTTTAACAGGGGCTGGATAAGAACAGAAGTATTAATATCACATCTTTATGCCAAGTAGTAAGTAATACAGAAAACAAGCTTAAATATGGCACTTCTGCCTTCCTAGACATACTTCTTTTTTCAAACAGCATTGTTTCTGGAGGCTGTAAACTAATTTTCAGAGAATCCATCCAGCCATATAGTGGCTTTTTTGAAACTTCAGACCTCACACAGTGTTATATGTGAAATGAAATCAAATCCATCCTTCCTCCTAAGTGACTTTTAGAAAGACTGCCATTTTTTCCCCTGAGAGAGTTCTGTTTCTTCCACATCTTTAAAAAAGAAGAATGCACAAGCAAACAAAAAGACAATTGAACATTCAATCTCCCCTGCTTCTTGCCAGATGCTCTTAGCAAGAGCCTTTGAACACAGTGCAAAAACTCTGACAGTTAAGCTATGACTAAAGTTGTGTTTCTTTAACCCATATAGCAAGGGGGGAATAAGCAAGACAAAGCCAGCAATCACTTTTACTCCTCTCTGCAGTTCACACATGACAGAAAAATAGCTTACAGCCCACAGTGGAACTGAGTTGTTTAAAAGAACAGAGAGGGGATTTATTGCAAAACCTACCAGTAGTTTTCAGTAGATAATATACCTAAGAAGATTGCCCTCAAGTATCTAAAATTTAGAAGACTGTTCTACTTCTGTTTTATTACCTTCCGACTACTCCTTTCATCTTCATCTTCAGATGGATCTGACTGGTGTTTTGGGTTATCCATCTGAAGAAATGCTCTGACATCTGGGCTAGAAACACAGTTAACTTCGTTAGCACACCAATAATCTGCATGATTTTCAGTCATAAACAGAGCATAGGATTGAACAGCAGTATACAGAGGAGTTACTCATCACAAAGTTTTATATTTAAGTTCTGGTAATTAAGGACTGTGTACAAGCAATACTTTCTTTTATAGCAACATAATTCAACTGCCAAGTGTGTTATATACAGCACAAAACTTCTCACTTGGAGAAACCTGACATGTTAAAGTATATGTATGTGAAGACTTCAGATGGAAACACTGCAGAACTGCATTTAATTATCAGAAGAAAGCATGAGTTCTAACTGGCTAGCAAGTTTTCCATCAAGGAAACAACTTTCTTCCAAACAACTCAAGAGTTTAAAGTTTTGTAAAATTAATTGGATCGTCCAATACAGTAGGGAATGAAATACATCATCTGTATCCCAAGGAAAGACACATGTCCCAAGAGATACACAGCAGTAATGTTCCTCTCCCCATTCACTTTAAAGCAGAAAATGGTCATCTTGTATTCAGAATTCCTTCTGGCTGGGCACAGTCAAAACAGTGTTAAGAAATCCTTCCAGTCACGTGCAGGACACAAATGCTTCAGGAATTAGCAAGAGAGTCCACAGGCTTCCCATTTCCTTAGTGCCTAAGGAGATGCATTTTATCTTCAGCAGTGGTTTCAAGCTCTGTCTTTGTGGGGCTCGGGGACAAGGGCTGAGAGAAAGGTGGGAAAGTAAGAGAATTCCAAGAACCTGTTTTCAGGAAGAAAGGCTTGTCCAACAGTTCAAAAGAATGTAACATCTTTCTGAAACACAGCACAGTGCAAGTAAAGAATAACGTAATACAACTGAGGAAAAAATAATTCCTGAAAAAATGAGTATTGTGTATAAACCACTTCAAGAGATGATTTGAATATTTCAAGTTCCTTTCAAGTTCACTAAAAGGCAACCTTCTTACCCAGGAAGAAATCTGACCCACATTTCAGAGACAAAGTTGTTTGAGAAGGACTCAAGGCAGTCACTCATAGGAAACTCCACATGAGCCATTCAGTACAATAAAAGCACTAGCTAACTGTGGAGCTGCTCTTTTAATCTGTCCCTAGAATATATAAAAAAGGGTAGTTTTATGTAAGAAACAGATGTACTCGCTACTTTCAATCCATTCACCCTCCACACCTCTGATCAGTGAGGACCAGAAATAAGAGATGTATGGGTATAGGGTCTGAGATGAGCTGTTTCTGACACTTCTCCAGCTCCTGTAATTTCCTATCAGCACTACTGAACCTATCTCATATCCTATGCTATCTGAGGCTCTCAGTCTTCATCACTTACATTCTATATTCCTAAGTCCTATTTGAAATATGTTTCAGTTACCTTCAGCCTTTCAGGTTTAAAGGACAGCAACAAGACTGTTCACATAATTTCCCACCATCATTTCAATTTAATTCTTCCCATTTTATATGAACTCCAAATTCTGATCTATTTCAGCATCTGTCTTGTATCCTGAGGCCAGGAAGACAAAAATCACAGTGGTTTGAACATTCTGGTAATACTGGGTCATGATATAACAACTTAAGTTTCAGAATGTTTGGATATCATAAAATCAAGAATAAAAAAATTATGGTTAATGCTTTTCACTAGACAGAACAACAGAAGCAGACCTGAATTACCTTTCAGCATTAATTATTCTGGACAACTGGGTGATTAAATAGAGCATGTTGTAATACATCTCAAATAGTTACTATAGTAACTTTGTCCATGACTGAATTCACAGCAGGAAAAACATAAAATTATCAGTTCACAGGAAAAGGCTGCTGTACAGTTGCAGGGTATTCCACAATCTCCGCAATCCACAATAGCCAGAATCATTGATGATTGATGTTACACTGTTCACATCTGCAATTCTAAAAGCACTGCAAAGAACTACTGATTAAAAATAAAAAGTTTAATGTACCAATTTCTTAGGCAAGATTGCAGCATGTTATGCAAAATGCTATACAGATTGATAGGACTTCTATGCTGTATTAGCTCATGGATTAACTCAATGTATTTTAGAATACATGGAAACTATTCCAAAAATAACCTCACCTATGAAATGAAAAGAATTGAGAAAACCACTTAAAAAGAGATGCTCAATACACATTATACATATACTACCAGCAAAAGTTGGTTTGGTCTGGATTTTTATGATTGACTGAATAAATTTATTTTATGGATTATCTCTGAAATACACAAAAGGATGTCAAGCTCTGCTTAAATACAGTTGCTTATGTAATACTGGTTCTGCATTAGTTTTCCTGCAAAAACAATGTAATACCACACAAAAATTTTGGACACACAGAGAAATATGAACAAACACAAAAAGTCACACAAACTTCGAAACAAAATGGTAAAATTAATAGCCAGTGACAAAAACTTAACATTTAAGACACACTTTATTTAAATAATGGTGCCCAGCTCCTCCCTCTTCTTGCCACATTTTCTTAAAACGTAAACCACTGATATCTTTCTTACAGAAAGCAAAGGTTCAAAAAGCCATAATACAGTAAAGTACAGTAACACTTTAAAAGAGGACAATAAGGTAATGCAAGGCTTACTTTCCCCAACATGGACTTCAAGTTCCTCCAATTCAGGGGTTTCACATTCACTTTTTTATTAATGGGCTTTCGAAATCAGAAAAAAAACCAGTGACTGATTTTCCTCTAGGGAACACATTCAGACCCCGCTTCTCACTTACAGAACTGATAACTCATTTCCCCACAGGTTGCAGAGAATTGTCATGCTTGAGTTCTTCAAGTGTTATGCAAATGTTCTCATTCTCATTAAGGAGCTACTTTGGACTATTTAAAAATAACTGCATTATATCTTTAATGCATCCTCTATTATACAGTTTTTCAAACAGGTTTTTTGGGACATATTCTGATAGAGAGCAATTAAATACACTCATACTTCAGTGAAGGCCTACATTTGAGGGGGCGAGCAGCCCACTTTCAGGAGCTGTGTAGTGTTTTAGGAAGGCTTACAGGGCTCACTAGGAACAACTCCCAGCTCCTACTAAGGACATCAGTCAGCAAGGGGGACACATTATGGGATCTCTATCCCTTCTGTCAGCTTTTCTTGGTACACCTGCATTCTACCTGTGAGAGCAAGTTGTCTATCACAGCAAGTTTGCTGAGGAAATGCAGCTTGAAGCTAGTCCACTTAACTCCCAATTTGGACTAAGCCAGTAATCTAACCTTGTATTCCACCTGACAGTGACTGCAGGAAAATCCCTACCAACTGTCTCACAGAGGCTCTCTAGTCACTCCAACACATTTTAGGTTTTTCTTGGATTTTTTATTAAGCAAAAAGCTTAGGCTTTGATACAATATTCAAGAAATGTGCCAGACCCAAGAAAAAAAGTCCACTGAAGGAAAATAAGAACACGGTGCTGCATGTTTCAAAGAATAATGTAAGTATTGCCATCTTGGACACATTGAATCTGACATTTGTGCTTTTCACTTCAGATTGTTCAGGTGCATTCCCATCCAGAAATGAAAACACCTTGAATCATCCTTAAGCTTTTAGTGAAACAATTTTCCTAAGCAGGACTTAAAATATATGACATGCTGATACTGGTTTTAATGCTTAAAAGACACAGTGGAAGGTGGATTTCCTAAAGGTCCTGTGAGAATGCATAACCTACTAAGTCTTCCTTGTACATCACTAACTTTACATAAGTTATTTGACCTAGTATCAAATTTGATTAGCACATTAAAGCAAAACAGTCTAAGAATGCGAGGATGGACTATATGTGAAGACTCAATCACCACATATTCCTTGAGTAGCTTCTATCAGATTTTACAAAAAATCCCAACCATCAAGATAAAAGATTTGGTATTTCTTCTTTAACAACATTCACTGGCACACAGAAAAGGTGACAGATTACATAATTATTAATATGATTTGCTGCAATGCAACACTGCAAAAAGTAAAAGCTAACGTCAGAGAAACAATCACCTTGAAGTGATTAAAAGAGAACAACACAGAAATTGCTACAAAATTGAATGCTTTTGCACTAAACTGTGTATTAAAGGCTTTTTCTCCCTCTTAATTCACTGTTTCTTTAAGGTTGGGGTGGAAGAGAACAGCACAAGACAAACTTTGGTCTGTATTTATTGTTTTTATTGTAGAACTCTGTTTAATAAACTTGTTATTGAACACACTTTCATCAGCACCAAATACTATCAGACCTATGCCTTAAGCCTGGTTTACGTCAGTTTAATGGATCAGGCAAGCTAAAAGTGCCATATTAAAGAAGACTGATTCTGCTACAGTTACATTTGAGCATAAAACAATTTTAAAAGCTCACAAAAATTTAAGGAGGCAGGTGGATTTGAGGTTTGATGCCTTTTTTTTAGCACACCATTTTGTGCTGCCCATAACAAAAAAGCACCATTTTACCTTTGGAGAACAAATGTAACATGTTTTGAAACAAAACTATCTGGTAACTGGACATACTGACAACCAGAGGAGGAGACTGGCCTAAATAAACCAGTATCCTTTCCTAATGAAACAAAACAGATTGGTTTTAAGTAATTTGTTATATTAAAGAGCTTTTTATTATTTGCCAAAGAACAGCACCATGAACACAAACCTCATAGTATTTGTTCTGGTGGAAAAGCATCCTTCTGTAAAGACTTTGTTACTAAATTTTTTCCACTCACCAAAAGAAGTATATATAAAATCCTCCTTTTTTTAATCTAAAAAGGAAAGGAAGTACATATTTCAGGTTGACAGGACATTAACTAGTTCATTTGTCGTGAAAAAAGAAAATCTGACTGCATGCTGTGAACTGCAGCGATATTCTGTTAGAGGTACTTTTCTCCTGTGGGAAATGGGCAATTTCACAGGCTGTACAAATAGGCTAATTAAACAAAGCATCTGTATTAAAGACATTTACCCAACACTAAAGCCAAGCATAGAGCTTTACCATTTTACCAGTTCAAGCAACACAGAAGTCTGCACGGATTTCGTTGAAACATTACAGCTTTCAACTGAAAGAAGGCACCGCAATGAGCTCACACACAAAGTGCTGTTCTCCAGATTTAAATGGAGCTGACTCTGTCCTAACACCACCTCCCATTCAGCACTGGTGGTGGTGAACACACCTGCAGCTCTTCTGTTGGGAACAGTTTAGGTACAAGCTTATTCATCATTTCCTTTAGGCAGCTCAGCTTGGTTATCCCAAACCATCTCAGCCAGCTAATTAAGCCACTTGGTTAACGTGCTTTAAACAAGTTCTGGAGCACACATGAACTGTTCTAACACAAAGAAGGATGCGGGCTGTGACTGACTGCCAGCAATGCAGCCACAAGTGACAGCAGGGCCCTCAAGCAGTACAGCCACTGGCAAAACAAACACCTGCCCTGCAGCAACAGTTCACAGTGGAATCTGCACCCCTGGAATTAAGATCAGTTAATTGCCTGCAAATTGATTTGTAGGTTGGTTTTCAGCAAACAAAAACACTTTTATACTCTTCAGTCTGTAGATTTTTCCTGAATGGATCACCATTTAAAGTTTATTTTTTTATACTGAAGAGCTCTGAACAGGTAAAATACATTTTCTGGTTAAATACCTCCTTTGCAATTTTGTATTTAACATATCTTTTCATCTCATGTCTTTTCAACAGGCCTTATAAAACAGAAATGAAACTACTTACTGGTTGCATAGCTCTGGCTGTCTAACTAAATTTTGAATGAATTCATTCAGTCCTGCTCTTCTCTGTTTAATAAAATCTGAAAAAAACAGATTTATTAGAATCATCAGTCAGCTTGTGAAAAAGACTTATTTTCTTATTCAGGTTTTTAAGGATTTAAAATAGCAGTTAAAAGGAGACTGGCCCATGACTGATTTAGAACAGGATTGGTTCTACATATAAAAATTGCAAGCTTAAAATGCTGAACTGAACTGAGAGAACAAATTTCAGTTTCTCTGTAACACTACTTAAAAATGGTGAAAGCCAGGTGGATTAGAAGTGCCACCCTGTGCTTCAAGAACAGTGTGTAACCACAACGGGCTAACCTGTGCAGCCTTCGTTGCACGGGGGAGCCCTTCAGCCCTGATTCCACAAAAGTAAAAAC
>WEKY01004786.1:197096-219806 GCA_013390045.1 Picathartes gymnocephalus | reverse complement strand
TGGGTCCCACCGAGCCACATTCTGACCCACGCTGCCCCTCCCAGGCCAGCACAGACCCTCCCCGGGTCCCACCGAGCCGCATTCTGACCCACGCTGCCCCTCCCAGGCCAGCACAGACCCTCCCTGGGTCCCACCGAGCCACATTCTGACCCACGCTGCCCCTCCCAGGCCAGCACAGACCCTCCCCGGGTCCCACCGAGCCGCATTCTGACCCACGCTGCCCCCTCCCAGGCCAGCACAGACCCCCCCCGGGCTGCTCCAGGGGGGATGCTCAGAGGAGGCTCCAAGCTGCTGCCCAGACTCAAGGCAGGTTCCAGGCAAGGCTTGGCTTTTGGGAGCTGGAAGTTTTCTGTCTGTCTGTCCCACACGCTGACCCGTTCTGCCACGACAGAACCCCCTCCCCAGCGCTGCTGGAGGCTGCCCCTGTGCGCAGGGGGGCAGGAAGGTGGCACACAGGGACCCACAGCACGGCTCTGCCCTGGGCATTCCCTGCCACCTCCAGCTCCAGCTCCCAGCCAGAGCTTGCTCATCTGCCCCGTGCCACTGGGACGTGCCCTGCCAGGCAGCAGGAGATGCCTTATCTGGCTTCACCCCATGACTCAGAGGAAGGAGGACACAGGAGGCTGAATCATCCTCTCACTCATCTCCGGGCTGCCTTCACACCTCCTCATCCTCCCGGGCAAGGCCTGTGCCCAGCTCCTTCCCTGGCAAAGAGTGGGCTGGCAGAGTCCAAGGGATGTTCCCACCGGAGCCAGCCCTGAGAGCGTGGCAGAGGACAGAGGGCGAGTTTGGAAAACCCCAAAAGGCGCCGGGTGCGCTCGCCGAGCAGACAGCCGGGGAGGCGGGGGAAGGAGCCCGCCAGCCCGTCAGCTCCTTCTGATGTCTTTGCTAAAAATCCTGGCTACAAAGAGATCTAATTGCAAATGAACTAATTAAGTAAACCTCTGACGAAGCGTGAAAACAATTTGTTTGACCCTGACGCTAGCAGAGGGCTCTCCGACAGCAGAGTTAATCAGTCAGCGCCGGAGCCCACAAGCGGTGTCAGCGGTGCCATCTGCCATCTGCCGCCTCCCCCCGCGCCCCCCGCCAGGGCTGCCAGCCCCCCTCGCCTGCTGCCGGCGCCTGCCCGCCTCTGGCCTCCTCCACATCATCCCCTCGTCCCATGCTTTGGCTTGGAAGTGCTCATAAAGCTCATCCCATCCCATCTTTGCCATGGGCAGGGTCACCTTTCGCTCCAAGCCAGCCTGGCCTTGGACACTTCCAAGGATGGGACAACACCAGCAGCAACCCCTGCTGTGTTTTCTCCTTCTGCCTGGCTCTGGGTCCGTGCTTTGGGGTGTCTGAACCAACTCCCAGGATCTTGCCCTCTACCAGCTCCATTCTGTCCCAGCCTGAGACAGAAAAACCTCCCCCAAAAAGTTGACACTTACTTGACAAACTGCCCCAAGTCCTCACAGAGGGTTTCGCAGCCAGGCCACTTGCACTCTCCGTGGCCGTAGAGCGGGTGGGAGCCAGGGGTCTCTTCGTGGGAAGAGCTGCACAAGAGGAGAAGGGGCCATCAGATGGGACAGCTGGGATGCTCCAGCATTCCCAGGCACGGGGACAGCCCTGGGGCACCCACAGGACACCCCACAGTGGCAGCTCCCTGTCCTCTGCGGGTGCAGCAAAACAGGGCCAGGCCTCATTTATGGGGTGGGCAGAAACCCCGCACCCTTCCCAGCTCTGGGATGGCTTCTGGCCCCTTCCACCTCTCCAGGAATAAAAACACAAAGTGCCAGGGCCCGACCCGGCTCTACCTGTCCCTTCTCGGCGTGTGCATGGTGCTCTGTCCATTGGGCAGAGGGTGATGGGAAATGGGAGGCGAGACCTTGGCGGCCGAAAACGAGGTAGAGTTGGAGGTGTTGGTGGTGAGGTCAAGACCTTCCTGCTTGATGCTGTCCTCGACGGGCTGGGCGGCCGTGACCTCCTTCCAGAGCTGCTGGAGGTCCGAGGGGCAAACAGCTGTGGCACAGGAGAGAGCGACCAGAGTCAGCAGGGACATGGGACAGCACCCAGCGCTCCCTCCCTCTGCTCCCTGACTCCCCAAAAATCACCCAGTAACACTGGGAAAGCTTGACCTGGAGCTGGGCACAGCGAGGGGAGGCTGCACGGCCCCACTGGGAAACCCAAAACAAGGCAGCACCCACAGAGCTGCTCCCAAAAGGGAGGAGAGGTTGGCTTCCCAAATGCTGGCACCCCTCTGCCAGAGGAAGAGGTGCCCCAAATCCTGGCACCCCTCTGCCAGAGGAAAAAGTGCTGAAAATCCTGGCACCCCTCTGCCAGAGGAAAAAGTGCTGAAAATCCTGGCACCTCTCTGCCAGAGGAAAAGGTGCCCCAAGTCCTGGCACCTCTCTGCCAGAGGAAAAGGTGCCCCAACTCTGCACCTCTGAACCAGAGGAAGAGGTGCCCCAAATCCTGGCACCCCTCAGCCAGACGAAGAGGTGCCCCAAATCCTGCACCTCTGAAACAGAGGAAGAGGTGCCCCAAATCCTGGCACCCCTCAGGCAGAGAAAAAGGTGCCCCAAATCCTGGCACCCCTCAGGCAGAGGAAGAGGTGCCCCAAATCCTGGCACCCCTCTGCCACAGGCGCCACAGGAACCCAGAGCCCAACCCCACACGGCTCCGACCGCTGACACCATCACCCCCCGAACTTTGGGGGCATCACAAACCCAACAGCACAGCCCCTGGCAGCCCCCCTCGCGCAGAGCTGGGCGAGCCCAGGACCCCCCCGAGGCGGCGGCCCTTACCTTGGGGCAGGCTCTGCAGGGGCACCGTGCCCTGCCCTGGCGGGAGGCTCACCAGGCCCTGGCGCTGCAGGTTTAACAGGTGCTGCTGCTGCAGCTGCTGCATCTGCAGGAGCTGCTGCTGGAAGGCCAGCTGCTTGTTCCCCAACGGCTGCCGAGACAAAAGCAGGGACAAATCCAAGCCTTATTCCCGGCCTGGCAGGGCAGGAGGGGGCTGGAGGCCGCGGCGAGGGGCGCTGGCAGCGAGGGGTGGCGGCGCTGGGGACGCCGAGGCCGGCGGTGCCTCCATCCTGCTGCGGGGCCTGCTCAGCTCCCGGCTCAGCCGGACGGAGGCTTTGATCTATCGGAAGAGGAGGGGAAGGAAAGGGAAAAGGGGAAGGGAAAAATAAAGCGCTGGAAAGAAAGGGAGAGAGAGAGGAGCTGGGGGCTTGCTCGGAGCTGTGATGGGAGGAACCCGCAAAGCCTGGCTGGGGAGGGGTCCCAGGGGGGAGGCTCAGCTGTGGGGTTGGTGTAAAAAAAAAGGGGGGGTCCCAGCAGGCAACAGGCACAGAATGCTCCTGTAAGGCAGAAAATGATCCCTGTTTGTCAAAAATGACCCTTCTGAGCCCCTTCTTGGTGAGGGGATGAAATAGGTGCAGGGGAGGGGGTGCCCAGTGCCAGGACCGGTGTCCCCACCCCGGTCACAGCCGCCCCCCATGTAGGTGGCTCTGCCCCCACCCCCCGGAGCTGGCCAGGCTCTGACCAGCATCGCTGGCCCTAAACTAGTTAGGCAGGACGGGTCCCTGGGGAGGCGCCGAGAAATCCATGAGAATTAAGTGAAGGGGAGAGAATTCAATTAGGGCTGGGGACAGGCAGCTGCTAATCCGAGCTGGCTGGGAGAGGGGAGCTGGCCCGGGGCTGCCCGGCCTCATTAGTGGGGCAGGCGGCTCCGTGACCCCGTGAACCCCCCCAAGCCCCCCTGTTTGGGCAGACGGTGCTGGCGGGGAGCGAGGAGCCGGGCTGGGGCACATCCCCCCCCTCGCTGCACTCTGCAGGCCCCCCAAGGAGGTATTTCCATGTCCGTGTTCTCACTGAGGAGCACAAGAGCTCTGCAGTCAGGATGTCCTTGTTTTGTGAGCATCGTGGGGATTCAGGCCCCAGCAAGCACTGGGAATTCCAGGGAACTGGCCATCCCTGAGGCTGCATCAACAGGGAGCAGCAGAGAGACTGTCCGTGGCAATCCCAGTCCGTGACTGAGTCTGGTACAATCCCAGTCTATGACTGAGTCTGGCACAATCCCAGTCCATGACTGCGTTTGGGGCCATCCCCTGGGGTCCCACTGGATGCAGGTGGATCCCTGTGGATGCTGTTGATGCTCAGCCTTGGCTTTATGAATCAGAGGATGAAGATGGGCTCCAAACCCCTCTCTGCAACATCAAGGAGGACCACGAGTCCTGTCTAGGGCACAGATGGAGTTTAATTCCAGGGTCTCAGCCTCACAGGGATGTGTGGACTCTCCCTGTCCTCTCTGCCTCATGGCCACGGTGGAATTGCCTCCGCAGAGTCAAATCTGGATCTTCCCTGGCTCTGTCTTAGCCCTGCACCTCTGAGGCTTAAAGATCAAGGCACAAATCAAAGCAATTCCTGCTCAGTGAAGAGAAATCCCCGACTCCTGAGCCACGAGGGCTCCAGGCCATGGGATCAGCAGGATGGAGGGAAAAGGGCAGGACCAGGCTGCAGCCTGAGGGCTTTAACAGCAGCTTCTGTGTCCCCCAAGGTGTCCCCTCCCAACGAGGGGAAGCTCTGCCACCCTGTGGGATGGACACACTGTCCTGGCCCTGCTCAGAAACAGCAGCTGGGATGGGATGGGAAGAGATGGGATGGGACAGGATGGGATTCTCCTCCTCTTCCCGGCTCCATCACCGCCCTCCCCAGGGGCTCCGGTGCAAGCCCGAGCTCTGCTCCAGCACAGCCTCATCCCCGTCACTTCCAGGCTGAGGAGTCGGGAGTGGATGGAGTCAGGAGGATCCCTGGGCACGCTGCCTGCATCCCACAGCCCAGCCAGGCTCTCCTGGCCGGATTCAGACCCCCTGAGCCCCCCAGGCAGCCCTGACCCACACGTGGCTCTGGCAGGGATGCTGTTGAACCTGCTGATGTAAAGGCTGAACCTGCACCTTCACGTGCCTCAAATCCATGTCCCTCCAGCTTCCAAAGAGCAGGAACAAGAGGATCAGCCCCAGGAACACAAATCCAAGCCAAAACAAGGCCTGGACCTGTGGGGAAGCCAACCTGCCATCCCTAGGGAACAACTGTGGCACCACAGACCTCTAAACCCCGGAGCGATGAGGTGCAGAGCCATCCACCAGCCCACGGGCTCCAAGCCAAGTTTTCCCTGGAGAAGCCAGGCTGGGGAGAGCCTGGATGAGAGCCCCAGCCTTCCCAAAAATCTCACACCCCGGTGATGCCCATGAGCCTCATTCCCGTGGGAAAAGCCCCTCCCAGAGGAGCTGGCTCTGTGTTGGGGCTGAATCCTGCGCTTGGCTCCCCCTTCCCATTCCCAGCTCATTCCCAGCTCATTCCCAGCCCATTCCCGGTGTGGGGCTGGGGGTCTGCAGCATCGCCCTGCATTAGACGCAGCTGAGTGGGTGCAGCTACCGGGGCAAGAGGCGCCGTCACTTTGATTTATGAGCACATCAGGAGGAGTTTGTGCCGTGACACGCGGGACTGACAGCAGCACTTCATTAAGCTGACACCGGGGTTAGGCGCCAGCAGCCCCCGCTCCCCACCCTGCCTGCCTCGGCAGAGGGACAGCCCCCGCCCTCGGCAGCTCTGGGGACACACAGGGACCCTCCCAGGGGGTCTGGGGGTCTCTGCACCCCGATGCTGCTTGTCCTGGGCTTGGAGGAGCCAAGTGTCCTGGGAAGAGCGGGATGGGAGGGCGAGGGGCCGCACCACAGCTCCTCGTTTCCCCCACACCCAGGATGCTGCTGGAGGCTGCTTGGGGCTGGCCCTCACACCCCAGCACAGGAAAATGTTCCAGGGTGGCCTGGGATGTGCTGCAGCTCAGCCCCATCCCGGCGGGATGTATGGATTCATGGATCAGCTGCCTCACTCAGCTCCTTCAGCCCATGGACACGGAGCATCCCCGCATCCTTAGGGACAGGACGCTGCTGACAGGCTCTTCCCACACATTTCCATCCTCTTGACTGTCCTGCCCTTCTCCGGGGCACCCCCAGCCGTGCTGCTCCGGGGGAATCAGAGCTGCTCTTCCCGGGGATGCTGCACCAGTCACCGGGGAGATCAGAGCTGCTCCTCCCAGAGATGTTACCCCTGCTTCAGAGTGATCAGAGCTGCTCCTGCCCCCGGGGGAGTTCAGAGCTGCTCCTCCCAGAGGTGCTGCCCCAGTCACCGGGGAGACAAGAGCTGCTCCTCCCGGAGATGCTGCCCCTGCCCCCGGGGGATTGGAGCTGCTCCTCCCAGAGATGCTGCCCCTGCTCCAGAGAGATCAGAGCTGCTCCTCCCAGAGATGCTGCCCCTGCTCCCAGCTCCTTCCCACCAGCAGATCCCACTCCGAGCTGCTGACTCACAGCAGCACCAAGAGGAGCCCTTGGAATTGGGCAGAGGGGAAGCAGAAGGCGCTGGGTTCACAAATCCTGCAGCAGGGCTGGAATTAAATCCAGCCGTGGGTTTCCATGAAGGATCCACAGGTGGCCCTGTGGAGGCATCCCAGACACTCCAGCTCCTCCCTGAGCCACAGCACCGCCATTCCCAGCAGGCAAACACGAACACAGACTTCAGGAACACCGGCTACCCAAATTTTCGGGGTGAAACCAAAGCTTACCCAAGGATTTTGAGGAAGGCAAACACTGACATCCCCTTGCTGGGATGCCCTCAGTGCTTTTCCCAGCTGGAAAGCTGGACACACACCCCTCCAGCAGCATCCAACACCCCTTCCCTCCCTCTCTCCAGCCTCTCTTTCTTGCTGGATAAATTTCCCATCTCCTCTGTACCATTTAATTAAAAGTTAACACGCGCTTTTTAAAGCAGAGCCCGCTAAGCAAGCGCTTTGTTGGAGCTTAATTACATCCCTGCTCAGTGCTGCAAGAGAACATCGCCAGGGCCAGCAGGAAAAGTCCTTGAGGAAGCTCCCATTTACACCTCCCCCGTCTCCCAGCTCCTGCAGATGGCTCTGATAACCCTGACCCTGGGAATGCAGCAACATCCCGCAGTGAGAGCCTGCTGAGGCTGCAGCAGGTGACCCCGAGCCACTGCAGCCACCCCTGGTGCCCTGATGCCAACATGGCTTTGCCCTGTGCCACCCCAACACACACACTGGGCTTAAAGTCTTTGCTCTCTGCCAAAAAGGTGAGTTTTAAGGGCTGGGTGTCCATCAGGGCGCTGGATTTTGGGAAGGGTGATGGCCACAAATGGCTGCAGCACCAGGGACATGGAGGGAGTGGCTCAGGAACATGTCCCTTGTCCCTGGAGCCCAGGGAAGGACACTCAGTGGAGGGGCAGGCAGTGCATGAATCCTGCAAAAACGCACTGCAAACAAAATCCCACGTGCAGCATTTTGGGAAGAGAAAGCGGCAACAATATCCAAGGATAAGGAAGGGGAGCGGTGCTGTGTGCTGGTTGGGCTCTGTCCCCAGCCTCTGTGTGAGCAGCACGTCCCCAAAACACAGCCACAACCCCTCGGGGGGCATCACCGTGCCCTCGGGGGCAACACCTGCTGTGTGAAGGGGGTTGTACAGGACTGGTGCAATCACAGGGGCACCAAATGTGCCTCCACCAGGTACCACCTGCCCAGCGCTGCCAACGTGGTCCTGGCGGGCTGAGAGCACTGCCCACCTCAGAGTCTCCTGCTGGAAAAGCCCTTTGCTGGGATCACTGCTGTTTCCCACATTCCCTGGGCTTTGGAGAGCCACTCTTCCTGGCAGGAAAAGCCCTGCTTTGGTTGCCACCTGACCTGGGCACTGCTGTGCCAGCTCAGCCAGGGCTGGGCTGCCCAAACTGAGAGCCTGGCAGGGCAAGGGCTGGGCTGAGCCTCCTCTGATCCCCCCACAGGGGGATTTGGGCAGCCCTGGCTCTGTGCTGGGGGCTGTGACCTGTCCCTGTCACCAGGGAGGGTCCAGTGACCCCTCCAGTGCTGGTGTCCCACACCCCACATCGTGTGGATGGACGAGATCCCAGAGAGGGAGGAAGAGGAGAAGGAAAAGGAGGAAGAGCAACAACTCCCAGCAACTGGAACAACAACTCCCAGTGACTGGACTGGCCACCCTGGCACCTCCAGAGCAGGATGTCCCCATGTCCCATCCCTGTGGGCTCCCTGAGGTGCTGGGGGGTGCCCCACACCTTATTTTGTGCTGGTCCCAACTGAATTTGCTGCCAGCTCGGCTGGCCTGGTGCCCTCCAGGTGAGCTCACCTCTTTGGGTTGCTGCTTTCCGGCTTGCTGCTGGGTCAGCAGCTGCAGGTGAAGCTGCTCCTGCTGCTTCTTGTAGTATTCCTGCAGCTGGGAAAGGGAGAGAGCAGCGGGATCAGCAGTGGAACCACCCCGTGCCCACCTCACCACTCTGTGCCCACCTCACCACTCCGTGCCCACCTCACCCCCCCATGCCCACCTCACCATTCCATTCCCACCTCACCCCCCCGTGCCCAGTGCTGAGGCTTTGCCACAGCCACGCCAGCTCCTGGCACTGTCACCAGGGCAGGCTCCCTGTGCCACCTGGTGCAGGGTGGGAGGGAAAGGACCCACCAGGGGAGTCAGGGCAGCAGAGGAACCCTTGGCACGCATTCCCAGCAGCTCTGGATCCCCACAGCTCTTGAACCCCCCAAACACCACCAATGCCCACCCTGCTGTTCATTTTAATGCCAGCCTGCTGCCCCTTGAGAGAAAAGCAGGCTGGGGTGCTGTGGCACATCACAGAACATTTCAGGGTGGGGAAGGCCCACTTTTGGCATGGTGGGACCCCAAAACAGCCCTGGCAAGCACTGTGAGAGCCGGAGGGGTCCCAGCTGGGAAGGACAAGGAGTAACCACAACCCCTGCGCTGTGAGAGTTGGGGGTTCAGCCCCTCAAATCAAAGCCGAGCCATTTGCTGGGCCATTCAAACAGGGATAAACCCCCCTGGATCCACAAGGAGCCACCGGAGAGGGTCCCAGTGCCCATAGGCAGCGCTGGGACTTGCCGGCTTCAGCACCAGCTCTCAGCCCGGCCCCTAAACAAACTGCGGGTGATGGATCTGCTGCGTGCAGGGAGGGGGGAAAGGCACGGGGAGGTCAGCGGGACCCCCCAGCCCCCTCGCAGGGGCTCAGGAATGTCCCTGTGGATGCCGGGAAGGCTTTATCAGCTCGGGGCTGCCAGCACAGAGTCGCTGTTTGTGTCTGAGAGAACAGGTTTGGAGGGGCTGGGTGTTTACCCCCGAGCCAGCCCGAGCCAGGGCGCTGCGGCGTGGCCGGGCTGGGAGCAGGAACATTGGGTCAGGGGTGAGAGGTGTGATGTTTGGTTTGCTGCCGGTGGAGAATGTGAGCTATTCCGGCCTGAGTTGTTTAATTTGCAGTCAAACGTGTTTCTTTATCCGGCTCCAAAGAAGCTTGTGGAAGGACCCACCCAGGGTAGTGTTTACCCTTTGTTCTTTCCCTGGGGCCAACCTTGAATCCTTATCAGCCTGTTTGGAGTAAACAGGTACTGGAGGCAGGAGGAAGGGTGTGGAGGATGCTTGTGGGGTTTCTCCCTCTCTCCCTCCTTCCCGCCGGCGGGAGCTGTTTACCCAAGCAGACCTATTTTGTTTCAGAGTGGAAATCTGCTTTTTTTTTTTTTTTTTCCCCTTCTCCTCCTTTTTCTTCCCTCCCCATCCGATTGAAATCTCTGGAAAAGCCAAGCAGGGCCATGAGAAACAAAGCTCAGCTGTGGAGCTGGACACAGGCACCTGCCCAAAGCCCAGCAGTGGCCACGGGGGCTCTGCTTGGGGCACATCCACCCCAACCCCGGCTTTTCCCAGGAGCTGGGCAGCCCCAAATCAGCCCTTGAGCAGGAATTTTGTAGGTTTTGAGACCCTGGCTCAGGGTGGCAGCACCAGCACTATCAGCACCTGCAGCTCTTTTCATCCCTGGACGTGCTGGGAATCCCAAGGAAATATGTGCAAAGCAGAAGGAGGAAAGAACCCATTTTTCTGTCTCCAGCAAACTCCAGCGTTCCCAGCTCCCAGTGGGAATTGCCTGGCTGGATCCAGCCCTGCTGCAGCCTTACCTGTTGCAGCATTATTGCCTGCTGCTGCTGCAGGAGGGCCTGAAGCTGGGGTGGGGACAGGATCTGCTGCATCTGCTGCGGTGTGATCATCTGCGGGGACATCATGGCCACGGACACGGGCACCTGCGACAGCAAGGACCCGTCACCACTCCCAACCCCGACCTGCAAAACTCGCCCCAAACGCCAACAGTGCCCCTCCCTGAGCATCCTCCGTGTCCCTCACACCTCTGCCACCTTTGGACAGGCCACTGCTCTGTCCCTTGGGACATGGCAATGGCAGGGAGATGCCCCACAGTGGTGCTGGCACCAGGATGAAGCTTCCCGAACCATGAGCTCCCTCCCCCCGAGCTGAGGGCTCTCCTTTAAATGCAATTTAGCCGGGGGAACTGGGCACCAAACCACAGCTGCCTCCCCTGCTGGGAGCATGGGAAGGGTGGAGGGAAACGCCAGGGAAGTGGGAAGATACCGATCACCCAAATAACTCTGCAGAGCAGAGCGCCGAGGAAGAGGTTACGGGGTTCTCCAGGCACATCAAAGCTTTACCTCCAGCTGACACCAGTAACTCCCGTAATTACCGTGCCAAGAGCAGGGAGGGCCGAGGGAACCTGCCAGCCCCTGCCTTTGGTTATCAAAACACGGGCCCACACCCCCGGGGAAGGTGTTGGTGATGGATCCCAGCCCTGCTGGGTCCTGCCCAGGTGGAGCAGTGCCCAGATGGAGCCACCAGGAGCTGCCTCGTCCCCGCCTTCCACCGATCCCACCGATCCCACAGCCCTTCCCGAGGCTCTGGGCAGGGTTAGGGCCTCGCTGTGATTTAATGACCCTCCTGGATGCCCCGTTTTCCTGGGAAAGCAAATCAGAATCGGTGGTCAGGAGCCACCAGCAGCCAGGGGTTCTTCCAGGGGATCCCAGGAAGAAGCAACAACTCCTTGGCACGTGGGCTGTGGCAGAGCACAAGCCAGGCTCCAGCTGCACCCCAAGGACCCGGTTCTGATCCAAAATAACAACTCCTCAGCTGCTCATCTCAGAATCTCAGGGCCTCAAAGAGCAGAGAAACCCAGCACAGCCCCATTGAGAGCCTGGCTCCTGCCAGCCCCCCCTGCCCAGGACCCCCAGTCTGGACCCCTTCCAGCCCCTCCAGCAGGGATGGCACCACAGGGCAGCCCCGGGCAGTCCCTCCCGTCCGTGGTGGGTGTCCGGCTGACCTTCAAGGGAGATTGCAAAGCCTTATCTATTTACTCAGGCACTCTGCTGCAGGGAGGCGTCGGGCACGGGGCGAGCTCTGTTTGTCACCAGCATTTCCCCCTGCAGCCACCTCGGTGGCGGAGTTATTGATTAATTCCTCTGAGCTCCCACCCAAGGGCTGGAGCTCAGGAACGAGCCCCAGCGCCCTGCAAGGCTCTGGCACCCACCAGAGAGCCCCGAGCCCCCCGTGGCACCCAGCGGAGAGCTGCTGTTTGGGCACCCAGGTGCTCCCAGCCAGCTGTGCCCAGCCCCGGGGCAAACATCTGGGCAGGAGGGAAGCTGGCGAGGGGAGCGAGGTGCGAGCCCAGGAGCGCTGCTAATTTCCCTCTGCCAATTCATCAGCCGGCAACGTGCTCGGAATGAGAGCCCCTAATTAATTGCTCCTCCACATCCCCCCCCAGGCCGGGCGGGCTCGCTCGCCGCCCCCTCCCGCGGCCCCTCGAACACGTTTGCTGGCATTTTCAAATCGGAGGCATCCTAATTACCGGAGAGTTATAACACCTTCCATTTCTCGCCCAGCGGACTGACACCCTGTCAAGAGCAAAGAGAATTGCCAGAGGTTTTGACAACACTAATTGCCCCTATAATCTAAAAACACAAAGGAGAGGCGATTAGTCGAGAGGGCCCCAGCTCTCGATCCGACACGAGGTTTTCACAATGTTACAAGAAAACAAAAGTGACGCTTTTTAGAGTTTGATGGCTGCTAACAAAAGCAGAATTATATTTTCATACAACCTTTGTCTGCATTAAATGGCTTTTTTTTTTTTTCTTTTCCTCCCCCCCACCCCGCGCTCGGATGCGGAGCTGACACGGAGAAATGGTGGCGGATCCGTGTGGGGGAGAGGTGGGAATGGGGTGAACTTGAGAGGGCTCTGCTGCTTCCTTGGCTCCCGTGAAGAATTCCTCCACAGCGTGGAAAACGTTCCTCTCCCAGTTAGGGTTTCCAGGGAAAGCAGGAACTTTTAGTAAAAGAGGAAATTCCCACTTCCAGCCGGTTTTGCTCCCATTCATCCCACGCCCCAGTGCCGGGAATGTTCCAGCACCGCCTTGGCCCCAATGTGGGCCAGCAAAGCCCAGTGCTGGGGGTTCTCTGTCCCAAGCTCTGGTGACAGTGCCAGCTGCCTCTGTTGGGGACAGAGAGAACTGCTGCTCCAGCAAAACGAGATGGGGATGGAAATGGGATTGGAAATGTCCATCCCAACCTGGCCAAAAGCCCCGCAGGGGGACACTCCGGGAGGGTGACAGCACAGCGTGGCCTTGGGACACCCTTCACCTGCCGCCACAGCACTGGCGTGCAAGATTCCTCAGGGCAGGGAGCGAGGCCAGCCTGGCATCCCTGGAAAACAGCGGGATCTGGGTGGCAGAACTCGAAATCTGGGATAAAGGTGGTCAACAACCTGAGAGCTGAAGGGTGCCAGCTGTGAGGGGTGAGTGTCACCCAGCTGCCACCACCCCTGGGCACCAGAGCAGCACGGGGGCTGTGAGGGGTCAGTGTCACCCAGCTGCTGTCCCCCCTGGGCACCAGATCAGCCAGGAAATGTCCTGGCAGCCGGCACATCCCTCGGGAAGCAGGTCCCGGCAGCAGCCCCGCAGCAGCAGCAGCAGCGGTGGCTGGGGACCAGCCCGACGCGTCACGAGCTGGCATCTGCCAGACACCGAGTCAGGAAGGGTTTGACTCACGCCTTGGCCGGCTGCCACCCCGCAGAAACTGCTTACTAACAGCTCGGGCTGCTCCCAGAAACAGCCGGCGCTGCTCGGGCCGGCCAGCGGCATCTCCAGGGGCTGCTTTTGCAGGCGGGCCCGGCTGCAATCCCCGTGCCAGAGCACAGGGCGGGAGCAGCAGGCGGCGGCTGGAAAAGCAGGCAGGTATTCCAGGGAATATTCCCTCCCCGAGCCAAAGCCCGGCTGAGGGAAGCAGGACTCGGCCGTGTGGAACGAGGCTCTTGAGAAATTTTTCCTAGATTTTTTTTTTTTTTGGGTTGTTTTTACGGGAAGCGGCTTGAACTCCCAGGCGCGGGGCAGAGCGGGGAGAGCCGCGGCCTGGCCGACTTGGCTCACAACACCACGGGGTTGTCATCAGAGGGACGGTGCCCTCCTGACCCCGGGGACAGCTGGCTTGGCACGGCCTGGGGACATCCTCGGTCAGCCTCCAAACATCCCTGCTCCAGCTGTCACCTCCCGGTGCCGTCAGCCGGGCCGGGAGGTCACCGCGTCCCCAAGGGCTGCACGTCACCTCACTACGGGAAGGGGCAGCTCCTGCTCCACGCCTCAACCACAGCCCAGGCCTCGTCCCCCCACAGCCCTGCTGGCTCTGGGATCATCAGGATGAGCTCTCCTCTCTCTCTCTCTCTCCAGAGGTTTCCTGCAGAGCTCAGGGCTGCACATCCCTGCTCTGATCTAATCTTGGGGTTTAACTCCCAGTTAGAAAGGACAGAAAACAGCTTTGCGCTGTTTTTCCTAATTTTAACCATTTTTTTCAAATCCTAACCCAACAGAAATAAACTGAGGAGGTTGGGAATAGAAAGGGGGAAACAACCACCAGGAGCAGCTTTGAGTTGTGCTGTTTTAGGGGCAGGGCATGAGCAAATCCCACCCCAGAGCATCCAACCCTCACAGGAGAAGAGCAACCCCAACCCCCCAGGCACATCCCAGCCTCCCTTCCTGCACTCAGCATCCCTGGGTGAGCTCCAGGATCCAGCTGGCTCAGGCAGTCTGGGAGTGCTCCCAGTGCCAGGCACTGATGCCACTGACACCGAGGTGACCCCAGCCATGGCCTATAAACCCCGAGGGGTGGCACAGGGCCACCCAAACACTGCTGTGCCCCCTCTCTGCACCTCACCAGGCTGGGGGGAGACAATGCACTCAAATCTCCCCAGGGTCCGAGGAGAACTGAAGCTCAGCCCCACGTGCCAGGCGGGGTTTTGAGGCTGTGGGTGATTTAGGAACAATTTTAGGAACACTCTGGACAGCTCCAGCAGCAAAGGCTCGAGTGCCCTGGGTGGGGTGGCAGCAGGGTGAGGGGACACCAGTGTGGAGGACACCAGGCCCTGATGTTCAGCTTGGTGTGAAGAAAAGGAGGAATCAATCCCCGGCACGTTCAGCCCAACGTGTATCCTCGTTAGAGCATCCTCATTAGCGCAGCCTCGTTAGCGCAGCCTTCCCGCTGGGGAGGCCCCAATCACACCTGGCTGGGCTCCAGCGGCTGCCTGGGGACAGTGGCAGCAGAGGTGACAGCACTGAGCCCCCTCCTCAGCCAGCCCCTGCCCCCCAGCAGCACCCGGGCAGGGTCCCCACGTCCCCTCTGTGGGCATGGGGCGCTGGCACAGCTCTCACAGCGATGATTCCACGGGGATTAAAGTGACTTTGCTCCTCTGTGAGCTCAAAGCGCCAATGCCAGAGTGGCATGGTGGCAGTGGCTCGGGGCTGGCAGAGCTGGGGGCTTTGGGAAGGAGCCGGGGTGCTCCAAGTTCAAATGGAAAAACCTCGGCGCGAGCCCAGACGGACGGGGCTGTTGGATTTTTTTTTTTTCTTCCCCCGGAGAGGGAATGCAGAAGGGCTGGTATTGATCTGTCTTCATTACCCATTTCACTCAAGTTTCAAATCAACAAAATACACTTTTCCGCTCTGCTGCCCTCCCCGCTGCAGCAGACAAAAGAAAAGCAATTTCCCGCAGTTTGCTCCAAACTCCTCTCCTCCCTTCCCCGGGTGCCCCCCAGCCCCTCTCCCCTTCCAGCCACTGGATCCCAACAGAGGCTGGGAGAGCCCCAGCTCCGAGTGCCCCCCGTCATCCCCAGGTGCCTCCAAGCCAACACTGACAACTCGGTGTGCTGCTTTTCCAGCACCTCCTTCCATGGGATCCCACAGATCCCAGCAGGATCCCAGCGGGATCTGCTGCTCCCACCATCCCAGGATGGCAAAGCCCTGCAACACCAAAAGCCCCTAAAAGCAACATTTTGTCACTGCCCACCAAGTTTCATGGAGTTTTCAAGTTGTAAAGAAATAAACCTATTTTTAAATGTTTTAGAACACCCAAAGATGGGGTTTTGGGGTTTTTTTTTCCCTTTCCTGCAGCTGTAACTGGAGTGACAACGTGAGACTCTCCACACACACCTCCAGGCATCTGTGGGAAGAGGGTCCCTACTCCAAAAAAAACCCCAATCCAAGATGCTGCTGAACCCAGCAGCTCCCTGGTTGTTTTTAAGTGCAGGCCGTCGGGAATGTCATTAATATTCCTGCTGGCTTGGTGCCCCAAAAACGTCCCGTCCCCATCAGCGGGGTGACAAGGAGAGTGCACAGCCTGGGCAAGCACGGGGGGTCTCCTGCCCTCCCTGCCACCCCCAGCACCCTCCTGCTCATTCCCCGGGGATTAAGGGCCAGGAATTGCCTGGCACAAAACCAAGGGGAGACAAAATTCCCCACGGATGTGGAAATCTATTCCCCAGCTTGGGGAGGTGGGGGGCTGCACATCCACAGGCTGGCACCCCAAGGACACCCCAACTCCCAAAGATTTCCTTCCTGCTGTCTCCAAGGCGAGAAGGGCTGCGCTGGGACCCAGCCCTCCTCCTCCTCCTCATCTTGCAGCCGTCCTGGCCAGTCTCATCCACACCACTGTGCCTTAGATAAACTTCCTTTCAAAGGAGTCTGCTTAATCCCCTATCTCCCCTCGGTCAGATCCCGCTCCAGCTGCCGGCGGGGCCGCGGGGGGAGGCACTGCCGGGCGCTGCTGAGTTATGAGCTATTTCTGACTCACGTCTACAACTTTCACAAGTCCTTTTTGCAACACGGAGAGAGAAAAAAAGGGAAGAGGGGAGGGAGAGAGGGAGAGAGGGAGGAAGGAGATCCAGTTCGCTCCGTTGGAAGCCGCTGGCCAGATGGGCAGGCAGGGAGGGGAGGCTGGGGAGCAGCAGGGAAGGGGAGGACGGGATCCAGCCGGGAATACCGGGGAGAGCAGGAGGAGGAGGAGGAATGAGGGACACACACACCCACGGAGGGGAGCGAGGCGCCGGTTACCGGAATCTGACTTCACCCTCGCCGCCTTTGTCCTCTGCAGACATTTTCCATGCAGTGACTGCATTTCCTTCCTGCCGGCACCGCTGGAAAAAGCCGCCTGTTTGTGCCGTAGGAGCCCTGACTAATTCCCACTGCTCCCACCCAGCTGCTGCTTCCCAGCCCGGGGGGTTCTGGGCTCTCCTGACCCCCCAGCAGCCCCGGGATTTGCTGCTGGATAGCTCAGCCATGCCCTGGCACTCTAAGCCAGGAGAGGATCCCGGGATTGCCCATCCCAGCCCGCTGCCCAACCGCTGCCACCCGGCTCAGGCTGGCACAGGCAGGACCTCCAGCTCCGAGAGCACTTGTGCTAATTACTTTCCTTTGTTAATTAAACCCACGTGGCTCTAATAAGGTAACCTGCTGTTCTCCGATAAATTTAATTAGCCTGAAGGGAGAGCCCCCTCCGCACAGCTATTTAAATTGTCACTTCCCATCGCTTGGGCTTTGCTTCTCCCTGCCTCCTCCTCTCTCCAGGTTTCACTCCTCTCTCCAGGCCCATTTTCTGCCCCTTTCCTTTGGCAGAGGAGGGGAGCAAAGAGGAGGTTCTGCATCCCTACAGGAGCAGGATGTGCCCACCCAAACCCTGTTTTCCTGCTAGTGCCACAAATCCCCATCCCAGCTGGGCCTCTGTCCCATCCTGGAGGACCTGCCCTGGCTCCAATCCCAAGGATTGTTCCCTTTTCCAGCCCTGTGCCACCCTCACAGCACCCAGCATCGATCCTGGGATGCTCCAACCCTGGGAAACCTGGGAAGCTGTCCCAAAACGTGGTGACACGAGTGACCTCCCCAACCTTTCCCCTTTCCCACGCACAAAAAAAAACCCCAACTGAGCAACTCCTGGAGGTTTCCAGAGGATTTAACTCCTGGAGTGCTCCAGCCATGGAGGTGGCAGGGGTTTGGCTGTCCCACAGCTGTGAGCCAGCCCTTCCTGGGAGGGGGTGACAGGGGACACTGGCACGTCCTCGGGGCTCACCTGCACCGCTGGCTGCTTGCCCTCGTTGCTGCTGGGGGAGCTGAGCCCCGTGGCCTGCTGGAGCAGGAACTGCCGAGCCACCTGCAGAGCCTGCAAGAGAGACACAGGGGTGGGCACGAGGAAGGCTCCCTCCTCCTCCTCCTCCAGCTCCAGCTGCTTCTCCATGGATTTCATTCACAGGACGGATTTGATGCACAAGGAGCGTTCCCTCCTGCCACACCAGTTTGACCAGTACATGCCATTAGAGACCACCACTGTCCCCAGCCTCATGGGGACAATCCTGCCCTCTTCCAAAATTCCCCACCAGCTCCAGCATTCCCACGTCACAAGGGTCATTCCCAAACCCCATCCCTGGCACAACCATCCGGAGCTCAGGCTCCTAACTGATTTATTCCAGAGCCACCACCACGTTCCTGCTGCTGCTGTCCCTTGTGCCCAAATTTGTGGGTATTTAATTTCATTAATTGGATCATGGCACTGGAGCAGCAGCAAGTTCCAGTCACCAGCCAGGTTTGGGTGAAGCCAAGTGCAGGATCCCACCCTGAATCAATCCAGGAACGTGGATTTGATGGTGACCCAGGAGGTGCTCAGCAACACACACAAGTGACCACCACGAAAGCTCACAGTTTTTGGGGTGTTTGCCCAGAAAAAGTGATGAGTTTCTTCAAGTTGTTTACAGGGATGAAGGTGTTTCACTGGGAATCACACAAAAATAGGGAAAAAACTATAGAAATGGATAAAACGCACTTGTGAAAAACACAGGCACAAGAGAGCCCTGCCCAGCACTGGGGGCAACTGGAGAAATCAGGAGAAATTAAGGAAAATCCTGTGAAGAGATGAGGAAGAGAGAGGAGCAAGTATGAGCTGAAAACAGAAGCTTGGGAGCCAAGAGAAGGAATAAAGCTCCAAGGAAAATGACCTAGTGCTCCCAGACCTGTTTGCTCCTTATTTCTGCTTTTAAAGGATTCCTTTCCTTCTTTTTGGAGTTTTCTGAGCACATTCCTGAAAAATCTCCACCTCTCCTTCCCCCCCCCATCCAAAATCCAACTGCAGCTCAGCACACGCCTTGCTGCTGATCCAAACCAAGGAGCACCCACAAAACCCCACCCCAGAGCCCCTCCTCAAATGGAGCATCCATGAAAAGTCATTCCCTGCATTTTAGATCCCATTTTAGGGCCTCCCTGCGCTCCTCTGCACAGGGAACTCTCGGGAAGAGCACATGAAAAGCAAAGGATGCCCCAGCTGTGCCACATCTTTGTTTTGGTGGAAAATCCACCTGACTGGCTCTGTGCAGGTGGAGAGGCACTACCAGGACACTTGGAAAATGAGAGGGAATTTCCAGTTAGAGGCTGAGAGCAAAGAGTTTAACAGACCCAGGCTTTCTTCATCAAAAGATTGTAATTGTAGCAGGAGGCCCAAAACCAACACCCCAGACACTGCACTGGGCACCCTTGGCTGTTTGTCACCGTCACCTGAACCAGACAACCCCAAGGAAATCAAACCCCAAGGAATTTTAGAAGCAAACGGATCCTAATTTCCTATTCCTGTGGTGAATTACCAAAGCTGCACCCCAGGGTTGTGCACCCCGAGCTGCCCCGTGGCCACTGAGCACCCCCAAAGCTGCCCAACCAAACTTCCTTTCTACAAACAATTAAAAACTGAGATCCTTGAGGACAAACACAGCAATTCCCCGCTGGGAATCGCTGATGGAACAACCCCATGGTCCGGATCCCCCCCTCAGCCCCAGTGTTTTTCCACGGGCACTTTATTTCCCCGTTATTACCAGGGATAGATGTGCATCGGTAACACGAGCACAAAAACTCCGTGACAGTTATGACAGCTCCGGCTTTGATATTTTAATTACTTTTGGAAACGAAAACAGTAATTCCGGTTAAAAGCCACGGCGGAGGAATCCGCTCGGCAGCAGCTGAGCGCCAGGCCCGAGGCAGCCGCCAGGATGGGTGCTGGAGCACTGGGCTGCATCCTCCTGTTATAAATGAACCCTGTAAATTCGTGCTAAAAAATAGTAATAGAAATAAAGTTATAAAGATTAAAGCATGCAGCCCCCCTCCTAAAACCAGAAGTTTCAAAAAAAAAAAAAACCCCTAAAACCAGTTTGACCAAGGAGGGGTTTTCACAACACCAGAGCAGCCAGAGAATCAATAGGTGGGAATTCCATCCCAGGTGGAGTCAGATTTGTATCACAGGAACATTCACACCACGACCGGACAATAATTGCCTGATCACTATCTACACCCCGGCCATCAAGGAATGATGTTTCTGGGGATCCTATTGTGAAGACAGAGGAGCCAGCTGCACCAGGAGATGGGCATCTCATCGCAGGATGGACCACACATCCCACCCAGAAACCTCTTTTTGTCCAGCCCTGTAACCTATTCAGGGCTGAGAAGAATGGACTAGATGTTGTCATCCCACCCAGAACTGTATAAAATCGCCCTGGCTGAGGCAGTCGGGGTGAACCAGGGGAGATCTGATGCGATAGAGGTCAGATCTATGCGCGTTCACCCAGTACCGACCCCGGGCTCGGTGCTGCTCCTCAATATCGTGGCTCATTGTGACCGATCTTTCGGCTGTATAATAAATCTCATTTCTTTATAAATTTGATTGGCAAATTTATTTATCACACTCCCACATCCACACAGCAAATCCCTGAGCTCCAGCTGCTTTTTCCAAGCGTCCTCCCACTCAGTTCTGCGTGGATTCCGCTTCTCCATGTGCAATTCCTGCCGTTTTCCCGAGGCATCTCACAGAGCAGGCCCAGCGAGGGCAGGGACCTGCACCGGCCTGGCAAAAAAAAATATCAGCACGGCAGGGATGGAAAACACAGCGGGGAGTGGGGAAAAAAAATGGGGTTCAGGAACAAAATTCCAGCACGCCAAAAGTGCTGCACGGGAACTTCTCCTGGAATTTGTCTTCCCAAACGCAAGGCCAGGCTGGCCAGGGGTGCCCGCCCGGCTCGGCCGCACCGCGCTGCCTCTCGGGGGGGAATTTCATTCACTCCCCGCTGGCTCCCTCACTTTGGTGTGCTCTGAAGCACGAAATTACAAAGATTTACGGGCAAAAAAAACCCACCCGGCACGGCCTCTCTGGCAGCCCCCCCGCCTCTCTCTCCCCGTTGCAGCCCTGGGCACAGCCAGCAGACAGGGATGGAGACCTGTTGCATGCGGAGCAGCCAGGATGGAATTTTGGGATGCAAAGCCACGTGTCAGCTGCATTGGTTGCCCGAACAGGGCAGGAGGAGCAGCCCAGGGGTGGGGGGACATGGGGGTTTTCCATAGCAAAGTGTCACTCAGAGCCTCTCCTTGGGGCTGAGGAGGTGGGAAGGAGAAGGAAGAGTTTCCCTGTGGGAGTGGATGGGGTTTTACCTCTGTGAACTGAGAAAAAAAAAAAAAAAAAAAATTTAAAAATCAAAATCAACCCATATCCTGCTGCTTGGTGTTATCCAGGAGTGATCAGCACATCCCCTGGAATTGGGGAGCTAATTCCTTGTGTCAAACTGAAAAGTTTGCAGTGTCTCAGGCACAGCCAGGGCTGATGTGGTTCAGCCCTGCCCTCCCCAAGAGCAGCATCTTCCAGGGTGAGGAAGAGGATGGGGACCTGGACATTGCTGGGGGAGGCCCAGAACTCCCTTGGGATGTGGAACCTGCCTGGGATTGCGAGTGGGAGGTGCTGGGAGGTGAGTGCTGGCATGGGGAGGGGTCGGGGAACAGCCTGTCCATGCTGGGATTGATCCCACCCTGCCAGGACCTGCTCCCGCAGCACCAGAGATTTCCCCGCTCCCAGGATTCCCCCAGGAATGCTCATCCCTCCCCTCAGACCCCAAATCCCTCCAGTTCTCTGCACCATCCCCAGTTCCAAACATCTCACCCTCCAAGCAGGGGAGCAGGCCCTTTTCCAGCTTCCCTGAGGATTATCCTGATTTTTTCCCCCCCTCCAGCCTGTGGGGGCTCCACAAATCCACCCCTGGATGTGCTGGAGGCTCCTCCAGACCCCAAATCCCTCCAGTTTTCTGGACCATCCCCAATTCCAGACATCCTCCAGGCGCTTTTCCAGCTTCCCTGAGGATTATCCTGATTTTTTCCCCCCCTCCAGCCTGTGGGGGCTCCACAAATCCACCCCTGGATGTGCTGGAGGCTCCTCCAGACCCCAGGAAGGGCAGATTTTGGCTGCTTTTTCCATGGCAAACATCACAAACTCCCATTTCTCCCACGGGGAATGCCAGATCCCACCTGGAAGAGCCCGGGACGAGGAGAGGACAGCTCCCATCCCATCCAGGGTGGCTTTCCCACACCACACCTTGGATTAATGTGGGATTAATCCCTCATCCCTGCCTTTTCCTCCTCAAAACCTGCCCCAGCAGAGCCTCTCCCAGGCCTCCTAATTGGGAAGAAAAACCTCAAGAGCTCCAAAAAAAAAAAAAAGTCTGGAAAGCATGGAGACATCCATGGGTCATCCCAAAAGCAGGAGCCACAGCCTCCTCCAACAAAATCAACCCAAAATAATCCCAGGACAAAGGAAAATCGTGCCTGGGGTATCTGGAAGTGCCTCATTTACCAGGTATTTCACTTTATGAGGACGGAGTTTTTAGTTCCAGCCTGGATGCTCCAGCTGGGAAGAGCTGCCCAAAATCAGCTGAGGGATTTTCCACCTGGATCAGAGCTTTGCATGGGGTTTTACCTTCCAAAAAGAGAAAAAAAAAACACCTGAAAAACTACATTAAAGCAAGAACTTCGCATGGAAGGAGGGAAGAAGGGAATTTTTATCTTCCCTTTTCCCTCCGATCCTTTTGGAGGGTGGAAACAGGTTGGGAAGGGCTGAAAAAAATGGTAAAAAAAAAAAAAAAAAAAAAAAAAAAAAAAAAAAAAAAAAAAAAAAAAAAAAAGAACAGAAAAAAAAAAAAAAAAAAAAAAAAAAGTAAGATTTTTACACGAACCTCATAAAAATGACATCGTCACATTCCAGAATTAGAGCCATTAAAACAACACACAGGGATATTTTTAGCTGGATATTAACAGTAAATGATGCCACATTGAGGAGCACTTCCACCAGCCCAGCCCTGGCCTCGCTTAACCAGAACCAAATGGCTCCAAGAGATCCAAAGGAACAAAAAAAATGACACAATTCCCCACAAGAAAATGAAAAAAAAAAAAAAAAGTCCTTTTTACACCCAGCTGTGTGCCTGTGGCCCAGCCCCAGCTGTTCTGCCCTGCTCCAAAGCTCCTGGACTTTATTCCTCTGCTCCTGATTTTTCAGTCCTGGCAGGTGAGGGGTTAAAGCCAGCCCCACTAATTAAAGGCACAAGGAACACACTCCTGACAATTCCACCCCATGGAAAAAGAGGGGAAAAAAGGGAGGAAAAGGGTGGGAAAAAAGGAAAAAGGGGAAAAAAGAGGAAAAAAAGGGGGGGAAAG
>WEKY01004786.1:144190-161353 GCA_013390045.1 Picathartes gymnocephalus | reverse complement strand
CCCCCTTTCCCGGGGGTTTGTGCCCTGGGAAGGGGGTTGGGGTGTTCCCCCTTTCCCGGGGGTTTGTGCCCTGGGAAGGAGGTTGGGATGTTCCCCCTGCCCCCAGCAGCTCCCGAGGCCCAGGTTGCTGTCCTGCTGTGGCACCTGTGGGTCACAAACCCCAAACCCTCGTGCCATGGGGTGGACACGGGTGCAGGTGCCAGCCTGGAGACCAGGCTGATGGCACTGGGGGAGCCCAAACCCTCTGGAGAGGATGGATCCTTTGTTTTTGATTCAAGGCCCGTTGGAAACGCCTTTCCAAGCTCCTTTCTGTGTCTGGAGCAGTTCATTAACATCCCCACCTTTCCTGCCATAAACCCAGGGAGGCAGGCTCGTAAAATCCAAATATCCCATCAGCTGGGAGCTGGATCTGACACAAATAACCAGGAATATCAAACCAACTCCCTCCTGGCAACACTCCTACCTGCAGATCCCTCATTTCCAGGCCTCCAGCCACGGCTGTGCCAGGAAGCATCCAGGTTTTCCATGGCTTTTTCCACTCCTGGCTGTGCAAACACCCAGCCCCTGCTGCTCTCCAGCCCCTCTGCTCCTCCACGGCAGTGCCTGGGTTAACGGGAGGCACTCAGATACAAAAAAACCCCTTTTTTTTTAAAATTGTAGCAGCAGATAGGGAGAAGAAAAAGCGCTGGGCTCATTTATCTGGCTCACAGTGTCGCTAATGCCCTCGGCTTGAGGCCAGCGTGAGAGATTGGGAGGTAAATCGGCCAAGTCATGCTGTACAAACATTTCAAAAAAGAAAGATATTTCCAGGCTCTCTCGCAGGAATCCAGCCCTCCTCCTGCTGGGGGACCGCGGGATTCAGAGCCCATTTTGCCTCTGTCTGTGGGTGTTCAAAAAGCAGAAATTCACCCAAAAGCAGTGCTGGAATTTGGCTGGGGATGCTCAGGCCCTGGCTCTCAGGGAGTATCCCCTGGGATACTCTTGTCTGGGCAGTAGGCACAGCTTGATTTTTAAATAATAATGGATTTAAACTTCCCGGGGACTATGTATTTTCAACAATATATACACAGATTTTTTTACTGCTTACACCATTTTAATGGATGGGTCCTTTGTTATTTATTAAAGGCCCATTGAAAATGTCTTTCCACCCTTGTTTCTGTGTCTGGAGCAGTTCATTAACATCCCCACCTTTCCTGCCATAAACCCACGGACTCAGGATCGTAAAATCCAAATATCTGCCAGTAAAGTCCCCACACAGAGAATAAAACGCCACTCACTGCCCACATAAACCACGGGACGAGGTTTCTGCCGCCCGTGGCTGCGGCGAGGGCAGAGGGTGGCACTGCCGGCTGGGTGTAGGAGGGGGACAGCCCCTCCCTGGCACCTCCCAACCTTTTTTTCCAGCTTGAAAGTCCCAAAGATTCTCTGTAATTCACCGGGGGCTGAATTTGGGGTGGGTTTTTTTGGTGGGGGTACAACAGCTGTGATCCCACCCTGTCGGTTTTCCAGCAGGAGGGTGGGGAAGGGGCTGCAGAGCCCGGGGAGGGGGCGAGGAGCTGCTGTCCCTCGCAGGGCCGAGGGAACGCTGCCGGGGAGCCCAGCTCGGCTTGGCTGGGGTTTGCGGAGGGAAACCTGCCTGAACAGGGAGCCTGGGACACGCAGCCACGGAACAACCTCGCTTTTCCAGGCGCCCGGAGGCGGAGGAGTTTGGATCCGGGGTTTGGGGCCAGCCCGGCTCTGGAGGTGCAGAATCCCCGCAGCATTCCCGGCCCTGGGACGGGATGGGAGCGAGGAGATCTCAGCCTGCGGAGTCTTTCCCTTCCCCATCCCAGGATGAGCTCAGCCGGGATCTCTGCTCCGTCACCGGGAATGTCTGCTCGTGTCATACAAACAGGGGACACCCCCGGGGACACCCCTCTGCCCCCTGCAGTTTATCCCCAGCCGGGATGGGCACCTGTGAGGGCAGGGGCTCCCCCGCAGCCCCCGGGCCGGTGATGGGTCTGTCAGGGAGCGTTCCCAGCCTCCGATCCATGCTGGGTTGGGAAAAGGCTCCGGTGCCTCATTGTCATAAGGACCTGACAGCGAATTTGGCAACACAGAGCCCTGCGGGGATGGTTTTACCCCGCTGGGCACCAGTGCCAGCACAAGCAGCAGCACCCTTCCCCCTTCCCCCTTTTCCCTTTTTTCCCTTTCCTCTTTCCCCTTTCCCTTTTCTCCTTTTCTTCCCTTTCCCTTTCCCTTTCCCTTCCCCTTCCCCTTTCCCCTATCCCTTTCTCTTTTCTCCTCCCTATTTCTCCTTTCCCCTTTTCCCCTTTCCCCTTTCCTCTCTCCCCTTCCTCTTTCCCCTTTTTCCTTCCCCCTTTTCCCCTTTTCCCCTTTTCCCCTTTCCCTTTCCCCTTTCCCTTTCCCCTTTTTCTTTTCCGCTTCCTTTTTCCCCCTTCCCTTTCCCCTTTCCCCTTCCCTTCCCCTTTTGCCTTCCCCCTTTTCCTTTCCCTTTCCCCTTTCCTCTCTCCCCTTCCTCTTTCCCCTTTTTCCTTCCCCCTTTTCCCCTTTTCCCCTTTTCCCCTTTCCCTTTCCCCTTTCCCTTTCCCCTTTTTCTTTTCCGCTTCCTTTTTCCCCCTTCCCTTTCCCCTTTCCCCTTCCCTTCCCCTTTTGCCTTCCCCCTTTTCCTTTCCCTTTCCCCTTTCCTCTCTCCCCTTCCTCTTTCCCCTTTTTNCTTTCCCCTTTCCCTCTTCCCTTTCCCTTTCCCCTTCCCTTTGCCCCTTCCCAGCCCATCCCGTGCTTTTTCCCACCCCCTGGCAGGGCCGGACCCCGCATCCCCCGAGTCCCATCCCCGATCCCGGGAGCATCCCCGGCCCCCCAGCCCCGTCCCGCTCTGCCCGCGGCCCCCCGGGACCCCGCGCTTTGCTGGAGGGCACGGGCTGAATCATCGAGCTGCGCAGAAATCTCCGAGTCCTCTTTGGCTGTCCCAGGAGGAGGCAGATCTGAGGGAAGGCAGCGCGGAAGATGCCTGCAGCAATGTCAGTGCTAGAACAGCCGGGCTGACAGGATTCAGAGCAGGGATTAAGGCTGGGATCAGGGATGCAGGGGAAATGAAGAAAGGCTCTGCCTTTCAGGCGTGTCTCCGCTCTGTTTGTGCTCGTGTTTGCGGGGCAGGGACGAGCTCCGGGCTTTCAAAGGCTCCCGAAGAGGCCGGGGTTCACCTCGGAGCTCCCTTTCCCGTTTCCCTTCCCCCTTCCCCTTTCCCCCTTCCACCTTTCCGTTTCCCCTTCCCTTTCTCTTTCTCTTCCCCTTCCCCTTTCCCTTCCCCTTCCTCTTTCTTTTTCCCTTTCCCTTTTCTTTTTCCCATTTCCCTTCCCCTTTTCCTCTTTCCCCTTTCCCCTTTCCCCTTTCCCCTTTCCCCTTTTCTTCCCTTTTCCCCCTTCCCTTTTCCTTTCTCTCCCGTTTTCCCTTNTCCCTTTCCCTTTCCCTTTCCCTTTCCCTTTCCCTTTCCCTTTCCCCTTCCCTCTCCCCTCTCCCGTTTCCCCTTTCCCCTTTAAGTTTGCTTTTCCAGGGCGGAGGCACTGGGGACATCCTGCTGTCCCTGGAGCGGCCGGACCGCGGGGAGAACCCGGGCAAACCCAGCCCTGCCCCGCGGGAGGATTCACGGAGCACCCCCGGATCATCCCTGAACATCTCTCTGCCTTCTCCCAGCGGTTTCCAAAATGTCCCTGTTTCACTTCCTGACCCAACAATTCCCACTCCTGGGAACATCTCTGCCTCCCTGCCGGGCTGGGGCACCGGGGTGGCTGCGAGCTCCAGCTGCAAATCCCTTCGCTCCAGGGTGGTTTTATTCCACACGGGAAAGCAGAGCAGCCGCTGCTGCCCGCGCTCCAGAGCCTGCGAACAGCAGGATCACGGGAACCTCAGCGAGAGCGAGGAGGCAGCAGCAAAAGCCAGGCCAGCTCGTTTAGGGGCAGGACACGGGGAGCTGTGGCAGGCAGGGAGCACCTCAGTCCCCCGAGGCTGCCGCCTGTCCCCTGCTGCTTCCACCGTGTCCCCAAGGCCACTTGTCACCCCGTCACAACTTTGCCCTGCTCCCCCTGTCCCCAGGAAGGGGCTGCCGTGTGTTTGCACTGCAGCAACCCCGAATGCCCCTTCCCAAATCCTGCTCGGGGTCCTCCCCGCTCGCCTGCAGCCCCCGAGGGGTTGGTGCTGCTTTGTTTCTCCTGGGAGAGCTGGGCAGAGCGGACACAGCCCCAGCGGGATGCTGGGGACAGCCAAACCTACCGAAAATCGCTTTTCCAAGAAGAGAAAGTCCCACCCTCTTCGGAGCAGGCTGAGAGTCCATGCCAGGAGCTGGAGGGGGTCCCCTGCGCCCCCAGCCCCTGCCTCCCACTCCGATCTCCGGGGAGGGAAGGGTTTGGGGTCTCTCTGTGGGGCAGAGGCGGTGCCCGGCCCCAAAGAGAAGGGTTTGGGGTCTCTCTGTGGGGCAGAGGCGGTGCCCGGCCCCAAAGAGAAGGGTTTGGGGTCTCTCTGCGGGGCAGAGGCGGTGCCCGGCCCCAAACACTCTCCAGAGCACCGGCGGGGCAGCTTTAATCCCCAGGCTCTGCAGCCTCCAGGCAACGCTTCCAGTCAAAGCAAAGCTGCTCTCTCTCCCCTCCAGCCCCTTTCTCTGCCTTCCCGGCCTTTTTTCCCCCTCTCTTATCTCCACAGAGCCCATGAACTTTCTCCCGGTGCTGCCCACCCTGCTCGGGGCTCCTGCGCTTGCTTCGTTCCCCGTTTTCACCCCAAGCATCCCTTCCTCACTCGGCCTCTTGAGCCCCAAACTCCCTGGAGGGCTGCTGGAGACATCCTGATGGATTCCACGCTCCAGCCTCCTTCTCCTCTCCACCACTCCACCTCTCTCATTCCAAAGCTCCCTCTTCTTCCTGCTGGAGATACAAAGACACCAAGTTCTCCTTCCCATCCCTCTTTCCCCTTCTCCCCTCCCCTCTATTCATCCAACCCTCTCTTTTCCATGTGGGTTTTTTTTCCCACCCTTCCTTCCTACCCCTCTCCCCATTTTTTTTTTTTTATTTTTTATTATTATTTAAGTTTTTCTTTTAACTTTCAAGGTCACCACGGACAGACAATGCCACCAGTGCCTGTTTGATATGTGAGCGCTATTGGCGTCCATTGCCACGGTTTCCGTGGTAACACAGTAACCATTAATTTTCAATTAAAGTAGACAAAAAGCCCGATGACAGCTCCAGGTCTGCTGAAGATGTCAAGAATCCGTATTAATATACAGCAAGAGAGCATAATTGTGTGTCCATCTTCCCGAGCAACGAAAATGGAGGGATAATTACCAGCTAGAAAGCCACTCTGTAATTTTGTTCTTACTGTCACCACAACCCTACATATTAGCATAAATTAAAAGCAGGGTTTATTGTTACCAAAGTGCATTGATATTTCCAGCCTTATTTTCTTCCTTTTAACTGTTTGTTGTTGATGGGTGACTCCTGGACACTCTGGGGGTGAGCCCACGGGAGCATCCAGCAGGGAAGGGACGAAGATTTTGCGGTGCCACCCAGGCAGAAGGAAGGGAAGGGAGAAATTCCAGCTCCACGTGCGGCACTTTTCCATCTTCCCCACCCATCAGGAGCTCCATGGACCCCAACTTCTCCGTGGTGGGGGCTCTGCCACGAGTCCCATCCCACATCCTGGCTTTCAGCACGGAGCTGGAAAAGTGCTGCGAGTCCCCGACCGCCCCACGCTCGGTGACAGCCGGGCTGAATTCATGAATTCGAGTGAATGGAAAAAAAAGTGGGTTCCTTGTATCATATCCAGGGAAAGCTGTCCTTCAAACGGGAATTTGGTGTAATTAGCCTTGAGGGAGCGATCCTCAGGCAGTCAGTCACAACACTGACCTGCTGCTGGGATCTGACAGGGAAATTACAGCCTGCGTGCTCAACAAAAGGGGCTTCCTTCCTTCCGAGAGGGACCCGAAACGCTGCGGAGTGAAGGGACAAGTGGGGGCTTCAGCCTGCGGCTCTCACGGCACAGGAGAGCCCAGCCAGGGATGGGAATGGGCTGGAAAAGGAACACAGAAACTCCAAATTCCACCCGAGGAAAAGAAGGGGATCAGGACTGGGGATGGGAACGGGAATGGGCTGGAAAAGGAACACAGAAACTCCAAATTCCACCCGAGGAAAAGAAGGGGATCAGGACTGGGGATGGGAACGGGAATGGGCTGGAAAAGGAACACAGAAACTCCAAATTCCACCCGAGGAAAAGAAGGGGATCAGGACTGGGGATGGGAACGGGAATGGGCTGGAAAAGGAACACAGAAACTCCAAATTCGCACCGAGGAAAAGAAGGAGATCAGGATTGGGGATGGGGATGGGGATGGGAATGGGCTGGAAAAGGAACTCAGAAACTCCAAATTCCCACCGAGGAAAAGAAGGGGATCAGGACTGGGGATGGGAATGGCAAAGGGCAGGAGGGAGGTGGCCTGGCACGGGGGGCTGGCGCGTCCCTGTCCCCCTGCAGGAACCAGAGCCACCACAAGCTCTGTGCTGCTCAGCTGTCACCCCCAGGACCTGAGTGGGGTCACCCAGACCCGAGGCTGGAGGTCAAAAACTTCCTTTTCAAACGGAGAAACCTCTGCACTTCCTTCTCACAGCCCAGGAGGGACTCTGGGATCCATTGGTTTGCATCCACAGGGACTCAGGGAACGAATTCCCACGGGAAAAGCCAATCACAACATCCACGGTTAAAGGGGGGGCACCAGTCAGCATGAATTGATCGCCAGAAAAACGCAAAAATAGATCACTAAATATTCGATTTGTCAGGATGCCACTGAGGAGAGAGGCTTGCCTGGAATGCTGCATCCAAGGAATTGCCTCCTGCACCCAGCTGGCACAGGGACAGGGACAGTGGTGGCACAGGGACAGTGGTGGCACAGCTCTCTGAAGCCTCCCAGGTATTCCCACAGGGAAATCCAGGTGACAGGGCCTGGGATGGACTCACCAGGCTGCAGGGTGGGAAAACACCCCAGGAGCTGTGGGAATGTCCCCCTGTGGAATGGGAAGGACATTCCCAGGGCTCTGGGGCAGGGGGGCTGTCCCCAACCTGGGCCTGGGGGATATTTTTGGTGACAAAGCAGGCTGGACACAGGGAACACCTGGGGAGGGGGACAAGGCTGGCATCCCAGATCATCTTGATAAAGGAATAACAACCCAAGGAGCTGCAGCCAGGCCAGAGGGACCGGGAATGAGAAGGAAAACGTCAAATATAACTTTTTTTTTTTTTTTGGAAAAGGCTCAGTGCAACGAAGAGAGACTTGTGTTTGAGCACAAGGTTGGGGTAAAAAGCAGTTGGGGTGAGCTTTCAACGAGGTGTGGGAGCCCAGAGCGGGGCTGGGGGACTCTGTGTGGCACTGCCAGGTGCCAGCCCTGCCTGTCACCCACCCAGGGGACACCAGGGAGCTCAGGGGGATCAAAGTGGAGCAGGGAAGAGCAACAGGAGGTTTGGAGAACCCCCAGGAGGGTTGGGAGCAGCTGGGGGTGTTCAGCCTGTCCCTGAGCAGGACAGGGGATCACGGCCCTGCCGTGTGAAAGGTGAGCACAGGGATCGGCTGCTCCCACATTCCCCGCACGGGAGGAGCAGGGAGGGGCCTCACCTGCAGTTTTGGGGTGGGAAAAGCTTGGTTTGAAGTGACTCAGGGTGATCACAAGCTTTCACGAGGTGTTAGGGGGAGGTGGCAGTGCCACCTGTGAGAGACCTGGCCCCCTGAGCATCCCCAGACCAGTCTGGAATGGGAATGTGCCCAGTCTGGAATGGGAACGCGCCCATGGCAGGGCTAAAATCGGACTTTCCATAACAAATTTCAGGATGCTTCGATAGCCTGGGGGGCTGAAGGGGCAGCTCAGGGAGCGATGAGGGTAAATACAACAAAAACCCCTGGGTTTGGTCAAACGGACTCATTTCTAAAGCGGGTCAGCTTGGGAATATTTACAGCGGGAATGAGGGAACAGGAGCAGGCTGGGAGCCTCTCACTGCTCAGGATGAGGGAAGGTGCTCTGGGTGTTACTCACGTGCCCAGCTCAGCTGATGGGGCAGCAAAAAAGCCAAGTTCAGCTTCTTGTCCCACGAGGGTAAATCCAGAGCTCGTCCCCTGTGCCTGCACCTCCCTCCCCGGGCCAGGCTGCTCAGCATCCACGTTTTGTTTAGTTTAGGGGGGAAAAGCCATTCCCGAGGATTTGCAGGGCAGGGCTGCAAGGGAAGGTGACAGAACCGGCTTTTGTCCAGGAAAATCTCTGCTCTCTCTGTGCTGGCAGGTCCTCCCAGCCCAGCGAGGGCTGGCTGACCCCAAAATCCTCCTCCTCGTTGGATCCCAGGGTTGTGGGGCTGACGAGCTCAGGGGTTCAGGAATGTGAGGCTCGGAATTGCAGGGCTCAAGGACACTGGGATCAGGGAAACAGGATTTTAGGGCTCAGGAGTGCAGGGATTCAGGAGCACTGGGATCAGTGACACAGGATTTTGGGGCTCTGGAGTGCAGGGATTCAGGGACACTGGGATCAGGGGCTCAGGAGTGTGGGGCTCAGGAGTTCAGGAATGTGGGGCTCAGGATTGCGGGGCTCAAGGACACTGGGATCAGGGAAACAGGATTTTAGGGCTCAGGGGTGCAGGGGCTCAGAAGTATGGGGACACTGGGATCAGGGACACTGGGATCAGGGATGCAGGGTTTTGAGGCTCAGGAGTGCAGAGGTTCAGGGACACTGGGATCAGGGATAGCAGGATCAGGGAGAGGATTTTGGGGCTCAGGAACTCAGGGATGTGGGGCTCAGAAGTGTGGAGCTCAGGAGCACTGGGATCAGGGACATTGGGATCAGGGACACAGGATTTTGGGGCTCAGGAGTGCAGGGATTCAGGAGCACTGGGATCAGGGACACAGGGTTTTGGGGCTCTGGAGTGCAGGGATTCAGGGACATTGGGATCAGTGACACAGGATTTTGGGGCTCAGGGCCTCGGGGCTGTGGGGCTCAGGAGCACTGGGATCAGGGACATTGGGATCACGGACACAGGATTTTGGGGCTCAGGGCCTCGGGGCTGTGGGGCTGAGGTGTTGCCTTTGATCCCCAGGTAACCCCAGGCTGCTGCACGGCCAAGGGCACCCCGGGCTGAGCTTCCACTTCCCGGGATGTTCATCCCTCCTTCATCCCTTTCCCCCTCGGGGCTCGTCCCACCCGCAGCCCGTCCGAGGCGGGGGATCCCTCCGAGCCATTTATCCCCCATTTATCTCCCATTTATCTCCCATTTCGTGCCTGGCACGGCCATCCCACCTCCCCACCCTCCCCAGTGCAGGGAAACACCGCCGCTCCCCTGAAACCACCGGGAGAGCCCCGCGGGGCTTTGTCCCCAGCGGTGACCCGGGGACCCTGGGACACCCAAACCCCTCCGAAAGCGCCCCAGCCCACGCAGGCAGAGCCAGCAAAGGGTCACAAAGCTCCCAGCCCTCCTTTTCCCCCCCCTGGATATAAATACCAGCCTACCAGTCGACACAGAGTACATACATCTTAAACAAACACTTGGCCGGGCTGTTTATCTCCACAGCCTTTAAACAAACTCTTTCAAAGGTTTCTGCTGATATGAGAGATTTACTGAAAACCATTCGCCCTTCTTAAAAGCCTCTCAGTTTATGCTGCTCCGGGTGAAACGAACGGTGTTTGAGCCTGGAGTTTTCTGTCTTCTGACCGCATGTTTATCCGAGGGGCCACTGCTGGCTTTGATAGGAGAGCAGCACGGACACAAATCTTTACGAGGGAAAATATAAAATAAACTCCCAAAGTCGGGGTGTGCGTGTGCGTGCGTGCGGCGCGGGTGGAGGGGAGCGGGCGGGGAGGGGAGGAGGAGAAGTTTTGTCCTTGGCAGGGTCACGGGAGCCCAGGATCAGCGAGGTTGGAAAAGCCCTTCAGGATGGCCGAGTCCAAGCTGTGCCCGATGCCCACCTTGGCACCCAGAGCACGTCCAGCCATTGGTGGGGCACCTCCTGGGATGGCAGCTTCAAACCTCCCAGGGCAGCCTCTTCCAAAGCCTGGCCATCCTTTCCATGGGGAAATTCTTCCTGAAACTCCACGCTCAGCACATCTGGTCTGTGGTTCCAGGATTCTATGTGGTTATTCCACCACGTATGTTATTCCCATGAAATGTTTTCATCCCAGAAGTTGATGTGGGGCCACCTGAAATTCAGTATTTTTCTCAGGCCTGGCTGTGACAGCCAGCTCAGCATTCCATGGACGTGTCACTGTCACTCCAGCTGGGTCACAGAGCAGGTGCCATTAAACACTGGGGAAACTGAGGGACACTGGAGTCACTGCCAGAGCTACGAGGATGAGATGAGGATGAGGGTGAGGATGAGGATGAGGATGAGGATGAGATGAGGATGTGGATGAGGATGAGGATGAGGATGAGGATGAGGATGAGGATGAAGATGAGGATGAGGATGAGGATGAGGATAGGATGAGGATGAGGATGAAATAAGGATGAGGATGAGGATGAGGGTGAGGATGAGGATGAGGATGAGGGTGAGGATGAAATGAGGATGAGGATGAGATGAGGATGAGGATAAGGATGAGATGAGGATGAGGATGAGGATGAAGATGAGGATGAGATGAGGATGAGGATGAGGATGAGATGAGGATGAGGATGAGGATGAGGATGAGGATGAGGATGAGGATGAGATGAGGATGAGGATGAAAATGAGGATGAGATGAGGATGAGATGAGGATGAGGATGAGGATGAGCATGAGGATGAGGATGAGGATGACGGTGAGGATGAGATGAGGATGAGGATGAGACGAGAACGAGGATGAGGATAGGATGAGGATGAGGATGAGGGTGAGGATGAGGATGAGGATGAGGGTGAGGATGAGGATGAGGATGAGGATGAGGATGAGGGTGAGGATGAGATGAGGATGAGGATGAAAATGAGGATGAGGATGAGGATGAGGATGAGGATGAGAATGAGAATGAGGATGAGGATGAGGGTGAGCACACACAGTCCAGTCACTTTTTCCTGTCAGTGCATTCCCAGCCCCATTTCACAGGTGGGGAGCCTGAGGCAGAGGAAAATGATGAGCTCAGGGACATTTTGGGAAGCAAACGGGAGGAATTGGACCAGAGTTTAAGTGCAAGATGATCCTGTTTCGAGGAAGCTGTTTCTGACTCCAATATCAGCTGGAGAAATGGAAGAACAGACTGAAGGTGCTTGTGGGGGAGCTGAACCATGCAGTGGGAGGAACATTTGCCCTCAGTGCTTGGAAATCACCCCTTGGCTTTTCCTGGGACTCTTTGCCCTGCCCCAGGTTGTTCCCACACAGAGCTCTCTTGGCACCCCTGCCACAGCCACCAGGAAAACCTGGAATAAAGATGGTCCCCAAAACACCCTGAATTTAGACACGGGGTAAAATATTCTTTTTTTTTTCTGAGCAGTTTACGCCGCTTGTCCAGCGTTTTCCCAGGCAGTGACAGAGCCCTTGAGGTGCTCCTGTGTGGTGCCGAGCAGGAACCTGCTCCCTGCTGCTGGCAGCTCTGCAACCTTCCGTGTCATTCCTTGTTTACTGTCCTCCCTCGCTTATGACACACTCAGGCAGGGAGCTGTTTGTTGTCACCGTGACACCCACGTCGGTAAACAAGGCGAGTTTACCCAGCCCTCAATCAGGGAGCTGTCGATGGCAGCGCCCCGCTCCCAGCAGCACCACGGCCTCGGGATGCCGAGGGCTGACTTCCAAATCCAACCCCCTCGGGGTCCCTCACTCAGCCAGAGGACCAGGGGCTGCTCCTGCATCACCGAAAATCAGCAAGCTCCACTTCAGGCTCTGCAGGACGAGTTTGCAACCGGGCCTGGGCTCCTGAAGGTTTTGTTTCCTTTTGCTGCCATGTGAATGTTTTTCTCCTCTGGGGCTCCCTGATCTCGCAGGGTTTTTTTTTTGCAGGAACAAAGCCACTGGACAGGTTTCAGAGTAAACAGCAGCCACCACGAGCCTCGTGACACAATTACAAACCCGCGGCCACCCTGCCACACTCGGAGGTGTGACCTTGCTGCCCTGCAAAGAGAGAGGCCCGTGAAGAAAACCCCAACAGATTTCTCCTGGAGAGCCACTGCAGCATCGTGGCCTGGCTTTCCAGCGGTTTGGAAGGAGCTGGAGGCCCCTCATGGGATTTGTGAATGCTGGCATTGATGGCACAGCTTTTCCATCCCTTCCCCGGCCCCTCCGCTCCGGGCGGGAGAAGCTCAGGAGCTTCTGGGTCTCTGGTGAGCCCCAGCTCTGGGCTTGTGGGGAGGAGGAGGAGGATGGAGAGGAGAGTGCCCAGATGTCTCTACACGTGGAAACGGGGCTGTTCAGGCTTCTCCAGGGTTGTGTGTGCTCTGCGTTTAGGAGAAACCCGGCCAGAGAGCAAAGGTCGGGGCAGAAATGCCGGTATTTATTTATCTATCCGGGAGAACTCAGCGAACAACACGTATTTGGGAGCCTTTCGAAACAACAGAACTCGCCCCACAGAGCTGCTAAACCAGTTTGGTGGTGACAGCCCTGCAGACTCTGGGCAGGAGCAGGGGCAGCGGGAGAGGCAGCTGGAAGCAGAGCAGCACATCCCACCAGGGCACGACCCCCCAGCTCCCACCCCGGGGGATGCAGCCCCTCATTCCCAGGGATCCCCCAGCACAGGGCGAGTCCCATTTCTGGGATCTGGGCTCAGCAAAGGCCTGACAATGGGGTGTGCGGCAGGATAAGCTCAGCTCCAGGTGTAAACCAAAGGAAAAAAAGCAAAATGTTGCTTTCCCAGAGGGAAAACCTTGGAGCTTTGCCCCCAGGCTTTTCAGAGCTCGCATTTATGGGGTTTGCTTTGATGGGGCGGGTGGTGTTTCCTCATGGGGATCCACGAGCGTGGGGTGCTCGGGATGTCTGTGCCAAACCCTGCCCCTAATCAGGGGCCGCTTTTGAGGGCTCCTGGCTGTGATGTGGGGCAGCCTCTGGGAGGGTGACCTGGCTCTGAGAGCAGAGCCCAGAGCGGCTCCGGGTGGCACCAGCCTGAAACTGTGCCTGATTTTATCCCGTTTTAGCGCTTTGACCAGGATGCCAATGAGCACAGCAGGAGGGACAGGGCAGGAGCCAGGCACACCTCGGGCTCCCAGAAGTTTCTGGCAGCTCAGAGAGAAGCTGCTCATGACAAAAGGGTTTCTCTGAAGCCTCTCTCTGCTGGCTGGGTCCTGCAGGAGGATGGGATTTGCACCTTTCCTGGTAGTGCTTTGGTGAGCAGGGCTCAGCTGGTGCTGCCTGGTGCCTCGGTGCCACCTTGGCATCATCCTGGGTGCTGTTTCCCCGGGCTCCTGGGACAGCAAAATGCCCACAGTCAGGGATTTTTGGGCACTGAGTGAACCAACACAAGCTGGGCATGGCAGCGTGACCGACAGCCCCACCTGAGCTGTGCCTATAAAAGCCCAGATCAGCCTCCTTCGCCATTTTTGGGGGGGGATCTTGCCTAAGGAATGAACGACCAACACCTCAACACCTCAGCCCAGCCTTGGGAGGAGAAAAGAAACCCAGGCAAAATCTTTGACCCAAGCAGGGCGCGGCTGCCTCTGCTCCCACAGCGGCTCCGCAGCTCATTTTTTGGATGCCCCCACCCTCCCCTTGGGGCTGTGCTCCCTGTGGGGGCTCCACCCGCCCCCTCTGACACCCCCATGAGGGGCAGCCTGTCCCCTTGTCCCCTGTCCCCCGTCCCCACGGGTGGTGGCAGCCCCGCTGCCGGCGGAACGGGGGCAGCTCGGCCGGGCCCCCCGAGCACGGAGGGAAGAGAAGCCTTTTTGTTCACATGTGTTGGCTCAGCTCAAATAACTCATCGGGGACCCGGGCTGCAGGCTGGAACGGGAAGAAACTCTCTCCAGATGAAAGGATGTCAGAAAATTGTATTTAGTCAACTGCGTGTGTGTGTGTTAGAAAGGGGCGGAGGGAGGAAGGGGCCGCGGAGGCCGTTACTGCGACTGACTTTCTGACTTCTTAACTTGTCAGCATATCCTAAAGTTAAAAATGCACATGCACACAGGCCCGCAGCCAAAGAGGCTGTCTAGCCGCAAATCCAGATGTGGGGGCCACGGCGCTCCCGCCAGCCCCGCTCTCCCCTGAACCGACTTTCAGACTAAACAATTGTGACTTGGCTGTGAGAGCAGCGCAATTCCAGATGCTGCTTTCCTTGCACGTTGTTTTAATTGGGCTGGCAGGCGCAGGGGCTCCTTCAGTGAGAGCAAAGCTTCCCCACGGGACCGCAGCGTTTTGGCAGAGCTCCCGCGCTGCTACCTTAAGAGAGAGAGAGAGAGGGGGAAGGAGAGGGAGAGGAGGGGAGGCAGGGAGGTGATGGTGGGGAGAGAAATTGCCAGCGACTTTCCGAGGTGTTTACGGCCGGGAGCGGCCGCCGCGCTGCGCCTTTATCTGCTGCAATTCTCACCTGGTTTCCTTCTGGATTTCTTTGGGGGTTCGGGTTGTTTCGTGTCCCCATGGAAAAAACCAAAATTCTCAGGACACGGGGATGTGCCGGGGTGGGGATTGGCAGCCTGGGCCAGCAGTGCCAAGACAGCCCAGTGGCACCGGGGGCACCCAGGGTCTGCTCCTCAGCCAGGGGCAGCTTCCGAAGCCATGGAGGGTTTCCATGCTGGCCATTCCCATGGCATTTCCATAGGGATATTCCCCATCCATGCTGGCCATTCCCATGGCATTTCCATAGGGATATTCCCTATCCATCCTGACCATTCCCATGGCATTTCCACAGGGATATTCCCCATCCATGCTGGCCATTCCCATGGCATTTCCATAGGGATATTCCCTATCCATGCTGGCCATTCCCCTGGCATTTCCACAGGAATATTCCCATCCATGCAGGCCATTCCCATGGCATTTCCACAGGAATGTTCCCCCATCCCTTCCCAGATGTTCACAGTCACCACACCCCCAGCACTGCTCAGGGATCCAGGGGTTCACCTTCCCCCCTGGGACACTCTAGAACTTAAAATCCCTGCAAATCCAGACCTAAGGAATGTTGGTGCTGAGGGGAACCCCAAACCCTGGGTGGGAACACTCTCGTTTTGTCCTGCCCCAACTCCCCCCAGCAGCAAACCCACCCCAAAGGGGTTAAATCAGCCTTTTTGGGAGCCCTCATCACCATCCACGCTGCTCCCCGGGTGCTCCCCCTTCTCCCACAGCACATCCCAGGGGAGGCCTCCCCTCTGTGCCCTTGCAGGTTCATCCAAGCATTCCCCGTGCTGTGGGATGAGACCCCAAATCCTCCTTTCCTCACTCTGCTGTGGGTGAGACCCCAAATGCTCCTTTCCCTGCTCTGCCAGGGGGTGAGACCTCAAATCCTCCTTCCCTCACCCCTCTGTGGAGTGAGAGCCCAATTTCTCCTGTCCCCTGCCTGCTGTGGGACGAGACCTCAAACACTCCTTTCCTCACCCTGCTGTGGAGTGAGACCCTAAATCCTTCTTTCCTCACTCTGCCAGGGGGTGAGACCCCAAACTCTCCTTTCCCCACCCTGCTGTGGGGTGAGACCCCAAATTCTCCTGTCCCTGCCTTGCCATGAGGTGACATCCCAAACTCTCCTGTCCCCGCCCTGCCGGGGGGTGACACCCCAAATTCTCCTTTCCTCACCCTGTTGTGGGGTGACACCCCAAACTCTCCTGTCCCTGCCTTGCCATGAGGTGAGACTCCAAATCCTCCTGTCCCCGCCCTGCCGGGGGGTGACACCCCAAACTCTCCTGTCCCTGCTCTGCCATTGGGTGAGACCACAAACACTTCTTTCCTCACCCTCCTGTGGGGTGAGACCCCAAATCCTCCTTTCCTCACCCTGTTGTGGGGTGACTCCCCAAACTCTCCTGTCCCTGCTCTGCTGGAGGGTGAGACCCCAAACTCTCCTGTCCCCGCCTTGCCATGGGGTGAGACCCCAAATCCTCCTTTCCTCACCCTCCTGTGGGGTGAGACCCCAAATCCTCCTTTCCTCACCCTCCTATGGGGTGAGACCCCAAATCCTCCTGTCCCTGCCCTGCCGGGGGGTGACACCCCAAGCTCTCCTGTCCCCGCCCTGCCGGGGGGTGACACCCCAAGCTCTCCTGTCCCCGCCCTGCCGGGGGTGCCGCCCGGCGCTGCCAGCACTCTCTGACTCAACCGCTCAATTTTAGCCTGGGCCGGGCTCCTCTCCCGAAGGCTCCCGAGCCAAGGGAGGCACAGCCGCCGCCGGGAGGGGATTTTAAGGTGGACTCCGGAAAAAAAAAAAAACCCGGGAGCCCCACGGGGAGCACGGGAGGGATGAGGGGAGCGCGGAGCTGGAGCACCGAACCGGCTCCTGGCAGTCCCTGGCAACTTCCAAAATATTTGGAATAAAAAAAAAAAAATTTTAAAAAAAAGCTTTTCTATATTTGGATGGGGTGATAAAATCCCAGGGAATTCTGCCTGGCCATGGGGAAGGCGTTGGGCACCTCGTCCCCTCCTCTGGTATCTACCACTGTCCGTAAAACTGGGGATCTGGATTCTTGCTGGATGCTGGAAAAATTCAGGAAAGGCCAATCCAGCACTTCCAGGAGCGACAGGTACTTCCCATCCATGAAAAACAAGGCCAAAAAAAAAAAAAAAATAGTGCTTTTAGGGTCGGGGGCTCCGACAACGCAAACAGAGCAAGGAGCTGAAAGTGCTGCCCCGGCCCCAGCCCGGCTCCTGGGCCGAGTGCACTGGGAATGTTAAAAAATAATCAGGAAGGTTTTCTAGACAGGGAAAAAAAAAAAAGTCCCAAACACATCCTTGGCCTGCGCCCTTACAAGTCCCTTAACTCTTTTTTCCCCCCTAAAATGGGGAAGGGAAATAGTGGGGTTTGGGGGTTTTTTGGTGGTTTTTTTTTTGTTTTTTTTTTTGCTTTTTGGGGAGTTGTTTGTTTGGTTTGTTTTTAAAACTCGGCCACATTAATTTCCAAGCAAAATTTCCCCCCCAATAAAAGGCAAACATGGAAAGAAAAACAAACTATTAGAAAAGAGAGGAGGGAGGAAATGTTATTTAAAAGGTTACCAGACCACATCATTTTCCAATGATATTATATACTCCCTGCAGTATCCAAAATATATATGGGATTGGGGCCAAGAATGTTAAAAAAAAAAAAAAA
>WEKY01004786.1:119571-139798 GCA_013390045.1 Picathartes gymnocephalus | reverse complement strand
AAAAAAAATTAAAATAAGAAAAACAAGCCAGAGCTGCAGAGGAGGCAGGAGAGGAGGGGAGGCTCGGGGGAAGGAGGGAGTGTGGAGGCTGGAGGGAGGAAGCAGGGATGGGAGGCCAGAGGGCACGTTCCCGAATGGGGCTGGGCTGGAACTCCAGGATTTGCTCCTTGGGTCTGGCCTTGGAGGAGGGAATCACCTCCCTGGGCAGCCCCAGGGTGAGCACAGCCAGGATTCACGGGGATCCTGCAGCTCCACGTCCACTTTCTCCTGAAATCACCTTTCTTTATCATTTTAAAGCTCTCAGGGAACCCTTCAGCCCGAGCCCTGTGGCAGCAACACCCCAGCCTTGCTTTTAAAACACAAACCAAAGCTTTGAGCTGGCGTGGCCGAGGCAGAGCGTTTAAAAAAACAATAACCCCAAACGCCACAGAGTGAAAAATCGGGCTTTGAATGCAAAGAAAGCCCAGTGCTTCCACCTGAAACTGCTGCTCGTGCGTCAGAGGCCGGAGTTTGTGCAGGGACTTGTGATGGTGACGTGCCCAGGGTGGAGGCTGTGGATGGAGCCGGGAGTGACGTAGGTGAGGGATTAGAGGAGAGATTGGCAGAGGGAAAGGCAAACTGTTTCCTGTGGCTCATCCAGGGGTGTCTTCCATCACCAAAAGCCTTTGAAGTGATGCAGGGAAGGCTCTGGATGATGGAATGCGACCTGCAGGGCTGGGAGGAACGAGGCACTGTGCGTTCCCAGCGCTCGGGGCGGAGGAAAGGGAACCTTTCCCTGCCTTTTCCTTCACCTGGGCCCTTCCCAAGCACAGCCCACGCAGGTGCTGCCTCACACGGTGCTGATGGAGAATCCACTTGGGAATATCCTGATTTCCTGGGCCGGGGGTCATAGGGAGAGAAGGCACCACGTTCTTCTGCAGCTGAGAAACTTTCCCGTTTCATCAGGATTTGAAGTTGCAAATAGTTGGTGAAAAGTTCTGTGTCAGCCTGCCCCAGTCTGCCCACAGAGCTGCACAAATATCAGATACATTTGGGATTATATTTACATTAGTATAAATATTTATATTGTTATATTTAGGATTATATTTGTCACACTGTGTAGGATAGCAGGTGTCTGACACAGGCCTCAGCACCCTGAAATCCCTTGTCCGAGAGGAGAAGAGGGAGGAAAGGCTGCACAGGAGAGGCCAGGACAGAGCCAGGGTTCTGGGCTGCCTCTCAAAAAGCCTTTGGTCCCCACGGACAGGGACTGTCACACTTGTCCCCGAGCACGCTGGGGATCTGTCACTCAGGATGTTCCCATCGGAGCTCTGAGCCTGGCTGGGGCTGCAGACAGCTCTGACACCCATTCCTGCCAAAATCCCGGCCTGGCTGTGCACAGAGCTGCGTTCTCCCCAGCCAGCACCAGCCCTCCCCGGCTGTCACCCGCCGTGACACCATGTCCACAGCGAGGTGACAATGCCAGCACTGCTCCCTGAGGGCACCGTTGGCGTCCCTGCCCCTGTCCTGCAGGACATTTCCTGCCGGTGGCTCAGCAAACCCCTGAAATCTGCCCGTCCTGCCAGGAGATTCCTCCCTAATGCTCATTAAGCCGCTTGCAAATCCCCGGCTGAACAGGGCTGCACAAGTTTAATAAAGCCAGAGACAGATGCCATCAATCATCTGGGCCCGCCACACATCTGGGGGAAATCCAGGGCCCTTCCTCCCCTTTCTTCTCCCCACCTTTGTGTCCCACAAGGACACAGCCCAGGAATTGCCAGGCAGCTCTGCTCCCATCGCGGCATTCCTGCCCTGCTCCATCCCAGCATCCTGTCCTTGTTCCCCACCTCCCAAACCTTGGGGTTCAGCACGAGGGCAGAGGGATTTCCATTTTACCCTTTGGAAGGAGCAGGAATGTCCCACAATGGGATCTCAGCACCCCCATCCCGGTTTTACAAAGCAGGAGAGGGATCAGGGGGAGAAGGAGAGCAGGGAAAAGGCACAGCAGGCAGGGAGGGGAGCAGGAGCTGCTGCTTCATCCCTGCACCTTCCCGTTGCACTCTGATTTTTGGCATTGCCTCCTGCTGGGAAGCAGCAGGAAGAAGATCCCTCAGCAGGGCTCAGAGCTCAGATTTTTGGGTTCAATTCAGACCAGGGCTCCCCATCTGGAACAAATCCACACCTTTCCCCAGCGGATTCCATCGAGTGGGAGATAACATTTATGGAGCAGATGTTCCCTCTGGAGAAGCCAGGACCTCTCCGATGTGTCTGAGCACATCACAGCCCTGGGATGCTGCATTTAGGGAACGCAACAATCCCAATCCTCTGCTCTGCCTTGGCAACAGGAGAGCAGCTCCCATTTATTTGTTTTACAACCTCCTGCCCTGCTAAAATCAGTGTTTAAAAGCAGAGGTTCATCAGCTCTTCGTGGTGGGATGGAGCTCACCCACAGTCTGCTCCTCCAATTCTGTTTTTTTTTTTTTTGATTTGCAGCCCTGGTAGAAGGTGAGAGACAGGTGAGAAGACTGGGGGCTGTGAGCTGATTGATGACCCAAATTTCTTCTTTGGGCGGAGCTCAATTGTGTTCTGAGGGTGACAAAGCTGTGTGAATGTCACGGAATGCTGCCTGCTCCTGGTGGATTTGGCTTTTCCAGGAGGTGGAAGAGCTTGGGCATCGATTTTGGATGGGCACTCTCAGCTGAAGGTTATTTCTGCAGATCTCCAGGCTGAGCTGGTGTCACCAGGAGGACGTGGCCTGCTCCCAGGTGTGGGTGGTGACATGGGCTGGGCAAGGAGAAGCTGCCCAGGGTGGGAAAAGTGGGAAAGGTGGGAAAGGTGGGAAAGGTGTGAAAAGTGGGAAAAGTGACGTACAGAGCCCCTCATCTGCCTAAAACCAGGCCAGGCCACGTGGTCAGACAGATGTGACCCCCAGGGAGCCCCGAGGCCACACTGAGGGTGGCAAAGGGCACCAAGGGACAATGAGAATGTCCCACTTGTGCCTCAAACCTGCCTGAAAGCCACGAGTCCGCCTCTCTCAACACTTCCCCGGGCTCTGACAGGAATTCCTGACGGGAATTCTTCCATTTGAGACCACAGGGAAAGCAGGAAAAATAGCCCAGCAGGAGCCACTGCTTAGCTAAAGCCCCCTGCTAAATCAAGTAGTCTTTAAGGGTTTAGTGAGGCTCTTCCCCTCCGGTCCCCAGGGCTGGGGCTCTCCTGTCCCCTGGGTGTCACTCTGGGTGACAGACACACGGAGCTGGCAGGAGCATGGAGCTCTGGCTCCCACACAAAGTCCTGCCAAGCCCCAAACTCACAGCCCTGCTCGGTTTGGCAGAGGGCTGGATGTGTATTTATTTAAAAAAAAAAAAGGAAATAAAACAACAGCGAGATGGGAGGATTTGATGCTCTGAGCTCTTAAGGATGGGTTATGGATAATACAGCGCCATGGCATGGGAATAATGCACGGGGTTTACTCGGGGTTTGTCTCCAGCAGCCACCCAGTGATCCAAAAACATTGGATCTGAACTGTTCAGTGCATCCAGCTGGGAGCTGGGGGTTCCTGGATACCTTTCCCAGCTGGTGGAAGTGAATCCCAGGTTTTCCTGCAGAGAGGTGTTCAGAGGAAAATGAGGTGGTGGCTTTGAGTGTGGAGATGTGGCACGGGACAGGGGATGGAGCTGAGACCCTGCACACCACAGGTCCTGCAAAAGCCAAGCTCTTCTTCCCTCAGCCCTGGGGACAGCTCAGGTGGGGTGTGGGACACCCCCAGCAGCCCATGGGGAGGACAGTCCCTGTCACACTTCAGGTGGATTTTGGAGTGGAAAGTGCTGCCTGGAGGTGCTGGGATGAGTTGTGTTCGTGGCATCCCCACGGATATTGGGATGTGCTCACAGCTTATCCTCCTCACGGTGACCCTGCATGGTCCGCCTCACCCTTGTGGCCTCAAATCGGGCAGAGGAAGGTGCAGAGAAGCCCCAGAGGTTCGAGCAGGGCCGGGCCCCGGGGAGGGCCTGGGCTGGGTCCGGGGGAGGGAGAGCTGGGTGCCGGGGAGGGCTCGGGCCGGGTGTCCCAGAAAGGTCCGGGTTCCGGGGAAGGGAGGGCCGGGTGTCCCGAGAAGGGCCCGGACCGGGCCCCAGGGAGGGCTGGGCCCGGGGAGGGCCCGGACCGGGTGTCCCGGAGAGGGCCGGGTCCCGGAGAGGGAGGGCCGGGTCCCAGGAAGGGCCCGAGCCGGGCCCCAGGGAGGGCTGAGCCCGGGGAGGACCCGGACCGGGTGTTCCGGAGAGGACCTGGTCCCGGCGAGGGCCCGAGCTGGGTCCCAGGGAGGGAGGGCCGGGTCCCGGGGAAGGGCCGGGTCCCGAGGAGGGCCGGGTCCCGAGGAAGGCTGGGCCCCGGGCAGGGAGGGCCCGGGCTGGGTCCCGAGGAGGGCCCGGGCCCGGCTGATCCCAGCGGAGCCGGGCAGTCCGGCCGGGCCCCACATGTGGGATCGATTATCCACAGCGGCTTAGAGGGGCTTCTCCTGCTGCCACTCACCTACCCCGCCCGTGTGGCAGCGGGCACGGCAGCGAGGTTTGCACAGCTGGAATAAATTGCAGAGAGGAGGAGGAGGAGGAGGAGGAGGGGTTTGGGAGAGACAAAAACCAACATTGAACTCTAGAGGGGAGAAAGACGGTATTAGGGGAGGTAATGGGGAAAATGTGTGTGAGGCAGGGGGGGATTTTATTTACACACTGTTTGTTTGGCGTTGCCCACACACGGTGAGAGCTGGGCAGTGGCTGGGCTCCAAAATCCCAGCAGGAGCTTGGGCTTGGCCAGGGAAGAGAAGCAGAAAGAGGGGAAAAAGAAGGGGAAATGGAAATAGGGAAAGCAGGAGGAAGAGATGGAGTTAGGCAAGGGAACAATGGTGTGGCACTTGTTTGGGAAGAGAAGGAGTTGAGGGGATGGAGATTTCTGGGATTGCCTGTGGGACTGGGCAGGGAAATCCCTGGACATTCACTGTCCCCTGTGGAAAACCACCGAGGTTGGCCAGGCCTGGTGTTGCCCCATCAGCCTCTGTGAGCACTCCGAGCATCCCTGGGGAGGGATAACCCACCCCAGAGCTCCCCAGGGAAAGGTTTTATCCTTCCCCCCTCTCCCCCCGCCCCATGTCATGAAATATTGGAATTAATATCATAACACACCTTAATAATATTATCCCTGGCCGAGTCCATAAAAGTCCCCTCTTGCATTACGACATTTGAGAGACTATTAAGTTTTAAGGCCACGAGACCTCCGTGAAGGAGAGGAGTCATTTCCATTTTTCCTCCCTTCCCAGGGCACTGGGGTTTATGGGGCACTCAGGAACTGGGATTGATGAGCCCTGTGGCCACCACGTCCACTGGGAGGGCAGGGCCCACGACAGGGGTCCCAGGGTCCCAGGACAGGGGTCAGAGGGTCCCAGCGTGTCCCCAAGGATGGGACTTCCAATAAAACGGACTTGGAGTGGCTGATGATGTTTTCTTGCACTTGGCTCCTCCCAAATCCCAACGTTTCCTGCAGAGAGAGGGATTTAGGAAGAAATGAGGTGGGGACTTCGACATGGAACAGGTGATGGGGCTGAGGCCCTCCTGGGCAGCTGAATCCCTGCACACCACGGGGAGCAGGAGCGTGGCCGTGCTGGCAGAAGAGCAGAGAGGGTGGAAAATCCATAATTTTGTCTCAAAATGGGGGCAGGGACAGCACCCAGCACAGCCTGGGGACTCTCCTGTGAAACACAGGGAGGTTGTGGACTCTCCTCTCCCTTTCCTGTCTGCTCAGCCTCAGCTGGGAGTAAAAACCCAACAGGAGTGAAACGGCAGGAGCTGACCCTTGCGGAGCCGTGCGGGGGCTGTGGGTGACAGTGGTGGTGACACAGAGGGGGCACCAGTTCACCCAGAGATGATTGGGCATTGTGGGCAGCGAGAGAAGGGTGCAGAGCTCGCAGGTGAGAACGTGTGAGGGTTTGGGGGCTCCTTCCTGGCCTGTGGGAGCTGTAGGAATTTCAAGGATTGTCTCCAAGGAGAGGTGAGGGGTCACAGCCCAAACTCGATGTCACAAGGGAGGGACAGGAGGGCCTTCTGTGATAAAAGTGAAGTGAGAGGTTCAGATAAGTGGGAACAACCCAAGCAAGAGGGGAACCAGGGGGGATGATGACAGGAAAGGGGAATGTAAGAATTCCTTGCCTTTATCAGGAATTTTTTGCTGATTTTGGGTAGCTGGATCGATTCAGGTTCAGAGATTCTGCCTCGCTGAAGGCAGCAGAGTTGTTTGTGATTTACCCTGAATTCAGAGCTCTGATTCCCTGTATTTAACTCTCCCATCCCATCCCAGCCAAAGAAGGGACAATTTTTCTTTTTTTTTCCTGTTTTTTTCCCGAAAGCACAATTTCACAAAGCAAAACCAAACCAATTTCCCCGCAAACCAAATAAAAAATCCTTCCACTGGCCAAAAAGACTTTGGAAAACAGGACCTCTGTGGGCTCAGAAAACCAGCAGGCCAATTAAAAAAATAAAAAAAAAACCCCTTTCCCATTTATTATTATGTAAAATCTCCTGCTCTTTAGGGCAATCTCGTGATTATGAAGGGGTCAGGGGAGCTGATTTATGATTAGAGAGCTCTTGGCATTGGCAATATTGTATATGTTTTAATTTTGAACCTTAATAATCCATCCAACGTGCAGCACTTGATCGTGACACTCATTTCTCACGTAGCTTTTTCTCACAGCCACCTTCACCTCCTCTCCAAACCTCTTCCCTTTGCCAAAGTCAAACGAAATGCAACTTTTCCCTCTGGAAATCAACGTCCCAAAACCCCCCAGGGTGGCAGCACTTGGTCCCTTGTCACCGTCCAAAGTGACAAAGCTTCCTGCTGGCAGCAAGGGGAGGCTTCTGCTCAGAGGAAGGGAAGAAAATCTGGTGCTTTACTGGATTTTATTTTTTTGGTGAATTCTTTCTCTGGAAGGGAAAAAGAATTCCTGGCTTTTTTTCTGAAGTTTTGTGTGTGAAGACACCTTGGATTTGTTCCTTGGTATGGTCGCAGGTGATGCTCAGAAGCACCAAAAATGAGATTTTGCTGAGCCAACCCCTTGGGTCACTGTGCCTGATGTGATTTGAGTGACAGCCTGTGTCCAGCAGGGTGAAAAATGGGGAAATCAGGGCAGGTGGGTGAGTTGTGAGCTGGGCAATCCTGTTCAGGGAGGATTCAGGATGGTGTAAAGCTGGCTCAGGCTCTGTCCAGCTCTGATCTCACAGGATTCTCACTCCAACAACGCTGAGTTTCCTGCTCAGAAACACCAAAATGGAGTTTCTGCTGAGCCACCACCTCGGGTCACTGTGCTTGACACGACCCAAGTCACAACCTGTGTCCAGAGGGGTGACAAACAGGGAAATCAGGGCTGCTGGGTGAATTCTGAGCAGGGGAACCTCGTTCAGGGAGAACACACGAGGTGCAAATCTGCCCGGAGGCAGCTCAGGCTCTGCCCGGCTCTGGTTTCACAGCACTCCCACCCCACCGACCCCGAGTGCCCTGCCCAGGACACCCTGCTCGCCCCCAGGGCTGTGTCCCCTGTCCCTCTGCCATCCCGAGGTGTTTATTGAATTGTTGTCCCTGCTCCTGTGGCGGCGTTTCCCTGCCATTAAACCCTGCCAGCCGCGCTCTGACTGGGTAATTTAAAGCTATAGTTAAATTATGACTTCTCTGAACCTGTTGTGGCACTGACGCATAACCCTAATTAAATGATCGCATCCATTCCAAAGCCAGTCTTTTCTCCCCTCAAACGTTAATTACAACATAAGAGGCTTTAATGGCTCGCCTCACCTCCAGCTCCTCGAAAGAAAGGTCATGCGATTAATTTTCGTCATTAATCTTTTCCCAATGTGGACATTGTGCTGTCACTGGAGCCTATTAAACCCCCTTTGTCCCCCTCCCCTTCTTCTGCCTTCTCCCCCCTTCGTTTCTCCCCCCACCCCCAAGTCAATGAGAGAACAAAAATATTTAAGCTCCACTTTGGCTCTGGTGCCTTTTCGGGGCTCGGGATGAGCTCAGGACATGTCCCATGTCCCACTGTCCACCTGAGAGCAGTGGGGACACTGCTGTGCTGCACAGGGGATGATGTAGGGGTTGTGGGGATGGTTTGGGGGTGATGGGGATGATTTGGGGGTGGTGGGGATGATTTGGGGGTGATGGGACCCCCTGAGAGCTGCACTGGAGTGGCAACGTGAGGGCACCTCCTTGGTGGTGGAGGTTGCTGAGGCTTTGGTGGGGACAACTGGAAGGATCCAAAGGCAGGGGACAGCTTGAGATGGGGACATGGGACAGCAGGAGGGGTGCAAAGGGCCCAGCCATGCCCAGCCAGGGTGGGCACAGCTCTGGGAGCAGAGCCCAGACCCTCCCCGTGCCCGGCAGCAGCTGCAGCCACCGCTGCTGGGGGACCTGTTTCAAAGCCCCTTTTTGGGTTTTCCCTCATTTCTTCCAAAGCAAACGGGCATTTTCAAAGCTCCACAAAACCTTCCTGAGTGCCTTAACCCCTTGAGCCCGGGAGCAGCTCTGGCTCCTGCCCCGTTTGGGAGCTGGGCGGACGCGGGGGGCTCGGCACGCACACACACACACACGTTGGGTTAATTCGCTGTATTGTTTCAGCTGAAACCAGGGCCTGAATAATTCCCTTTTATCCGGGGTGACGTAATCGGGGAACAAGTTGCTGCTCGGTGGGGGCTGGCAGCACTCACGGCACCGTTTGGAAGGGCAGCTTCAGGCACCGAGCAGCCCGGGATCCAGGGATGCGCGGCGCAGCCGGGGCCGCCAGTGCCGCGTCCCCAGGCTCGCGGCGTGCCCCAGTTTGAGGGGCTGCGAGCGCTCCTGAAGGGTATGACCCACTTCCCAGCCCTCCCTCCAGCTCGCTGACATCCTTTTCTTGCCGTTCCCAAGGGCGCCGGCTCATGGGGGAAAATCCTGGAGTGTTTTAATAAAGAGGAGACAGATGGCAGGCACCTCCTCGCCGGGTAAATAGGCGAGAGGGAAGTGGGAAAAGAGAGCAGGAGAGAGACGGGATGAGCCTTTTTTTTTGACCGGGATCTTGCCCTCGAGGCACGGCTAAGTGGCTCCTCCACAGCCTCAAGGATCTCCCTGGATTTAGACATCCAACCAAGGATGTGGATCCCCATCCCTCTCCCTGCGGGCGCTGGCAGCTCCTGGCCCCTCCGGCAGGAGTTGGGCTCTTTTCCTGCTCCTGTGGCTCATCCCTGTCTCTGCTCCAGGCCTGGGGTGAGCCAGGCAAGGAATCCTGGCTGTGCTTCTGCCAGAGGATTTGTTGGCAGCATGGGCAGGGCAAAGAGCTTGGGATGGGGCTGGAATTCCATCAGAATTTGGGAATCGGACCGAACAGAGGGGCTGGAACTGGCTGGGGTGTGTGCGGCGGCGGCCACACAAAAACCCCTCTGCTCACTGGGAGCTCTCTGAGCCTCTTCCCACGGGCTCAGGGATGGCGGAATTCCTAGGAATGGGTGGTGAGTGGGCAGACACGGCAAGATTCCTTCCCGGGATGGGAGCCCTGTCCCATGGAGGCCCTGGGTGAGCTGGGCCAAGCTGGGCACAGGGACCTCGGTGCCTCCCTTGTGGTGGGAGTTCTGTGTGTGGCCCTGGGGCTAAAATCAGCCCCAGGAGCTGCCAGGGAATCCTTCCCACCCAAACAAGTCTGGGAAGAGCTGATGCAAATGGAGAGGAATCAGGGAAGCATCTGGATTCACAGCCTGGGGCTTTGCTGGTGTCTCTGGGATGGAATTACAGGAGAAAAGGGGAGGGGGAGGTGGGACAGCAGCGTCCTGAGCTGGGGGAAACAACTCCAGACCTGCTGGAATCAACAGTCCTGGGCTGATTTCACTCCCCGGGCCCTTCTCAACTTGAATGATGCCAAATCACCTGATAAGAGAACAGCAGCCAAAATATGAATCCTGCACACGCTTCAGACACTACAACCGTAATTAATACATCCCTGACTGCCACTTTATTGTTGGAAAATAAACAGCTGATGGATAAAGCCTTCCCAGAGACTCCTGTGCCCTGGAGCACAGGAACACTGCAGCGAGTGACTGCTCACCGGCATTAAATTTCAGACCTAGTACAGAATATAATTGGGCTATCCTATAAAGAGGGGGGAAAAGGAATTGGGATGAATTTCTTGTGCTCCCCGCAAGCTTTATGTCCCCTAAACGACAGCCTGGGGACTCGTGCCCTGCTGCTCCTGCACAGAGAGGTTTGCCATGGTAAAATCCTCATCAGGATTTCTGAGGCCCCAGGTGCTGAGGGGGCCTGGTGCTCGTGGCTCAGACAATCCTAAATGTTCTTTTCCCAGCTCTGAAAGCGGCGATTGGGAACACTCAGCTCTGCAGTCAGGTCTGATTTCTCCCCTCAGGAGGAGCAGTGAGGACCCGACTCAGCTCTACTGGGAGCACTGGGAGCACTGGGAGCTGCTCTCAGGTCTGGGTCTCTCTGGACATCGAGGAACAGCGATTTGGCTTCATCTTCCATGATTCGTTTTAGTATCTTCAACTCAGAATATTCCATGATCCTGCGATTCTCTGTTTGGGCGCTAAACCTCCCCCGAGGTCTGGGGAGAAAGGCAGCAGGGCCAGTTTAACCCCGGGCCGGTTAAAATCGATGTTTTCTCCCCAGATAACCCCGCGCCCCCGGCGTGGGCAGCGGTGGCAGCGCTCGGAGCAGCCCGGGATCAAAGCCAGCAGATTCCGGCTGGCAGCAGATCCCTGCCAGGGCTCCTGCCAAAACCCTGGAGAACGGAGACAATGGCAAACCCCTCTGGCTTCCCCCGCCGCCGCCGGAGCCGCCCCGGCTCGGACCCCCGCCGCTTTTTTTTTTCCCTTTGTCCCAAGGACATTGGGGACATCACGTCCGCAGTGCTCCGTGTAGCAGGATAATAATAATTAATAACCATTAGCAACAATAAGGATAATACCAGCGCCGGGCCGGACTGACTGTGCAGAAGAGACACTTCTTTTTTTTTTTTTTCTCCCCCTCACTTTAATGAAAACAATGATTTGACTTTGAAGAAAGTGACTTTTTTTTTTAAGTGAAAGCGGAATCCGCTCCCCTGCCCCCCCGCACACTCCTTCTTCGCCCCCTCCCTCCTTTTTTTTTTTTTTTAACTCTCCTTTTTTCTTTTTCTTTTAATACTCTGCGTTCTATCATGCAAATCCCCTTTCAAATTATGAGAGTATTAGAGCCATCAGCGGTAATGTCACCGCCACAAAATGAGAGCAGGGACTTAAGCACCTAACGAACAATGAAATGTGCGAGCCCTGGGACAGGACAATTAAGAACTGGGCTTAGCCAGCCAGGGAAATTTATTGCTATCAAATCCATATTTCTATTTTCCCCCTGAACAGTAACCTATTTGAATATGATTAAAGGGTTTCATTAGAGCTGAGAGAAAGGCCCGTGTCCCGCCGTTCCCTGTGAGCTCACAAACACGCGCGCTTTGGGGAGGAGGAGGAGGAGGAGGACGGGGAACCAGGGGAGGAAGGAAGGGGACGGGATGTGCATGGGATGGGTGGCCAGGGTCACCAATCCAGGACAGGACAGGGCTCTTCCTGCATCCCCAGGGAGCTCCAGAGCTGCTGGAGAAGCTGGGGAAGAGGGAAGAGGAGCCGGCACTCACTGCCCACCGAGGGGCATCCCGGGGGCAGTGGGAATCCGGGGCTCGATCCTGCGTCCCACCTGCTCACAGTGAGCTGTGGGCACCCCCCGGGCACGGCACCAGCACTGGGGACACGGGGACAGGCACAGACAGCAGGACAGGGCTGCAGACAGACGTCCCTTCTCCCTCACACATACACAGGCTGCGTCTGGACAGGGAGGAGAGGCCAAGCTTTGGCCAGGTGAGCATCGAGGAACACCTGAACCCCAAAAAGGCTTCCCAGCTGTTCCCTGCCCCTCAGTTTGTGTCCTGGACAAACCCCTGTCCCCGAGTGCACAACTCCCTGAGCTCTGCAGTCTCAATCTGCTTTTATCCAGAGCCCACCACCAGTTTTCCATCACTTCAGAGCTCCCACACCCCGAACATTCCCTATTTTGGCGGCGAGAGGAATCTCAGCCTCTGCTCCGCTATTTATTTACTCACTATTCCCACACCACAGTCCATCCATCACAGGAGCCGAGCCCCAGCTCCCAGATCCTCCACAGAACTGCATTTTCTGGCATTTGCAAGCTCGATTGAGTTGTTCCTTTTCTGCACCTCAGCTCTGGGTCGTGCTGCAGAGCCCACGTCACCGGAGCTGGGATGGATGGATGGATGGATGGATGGATGGATGGATGGATGGAGTGAGGCACAGAGAGCAGAGGAGAAGGGGTGCTGCTTTCTGCAGCTTAGCAAATTTGGGGAAATGAAGTACAAAACGTTTGGAGGGAAAGAAAGGAAGGAAGGGAGTGGATCTGTCCCTGTGACCAGCTTGAATCAATCAATACAGGTGCTCCTTGCCGCTGATAATTAGTCCAGAAAGGAATAACGACACAAGGATTTGTGACACTGGTTCAGTGCTGGTGTTTTTGGAGGAGTCTGGCCCTCAGGGGTGCATTTCCCACCTCTCCAGAGCAGGAAGAATTCATTTCCCACCTTTCCAAGGCAGTAAGGATGCATTTCCCACCACTCCAAGGCAGTTTATCCCCAAATTCCACCAAGACACCCTGAAATCCTTGGCTGTCTCCTTCCCCCTGCCCACAGACCTGCCCATTTAACACCCAGATATTCCATCCCAGACTATCCAGGGCCCTGCCCTCCCACCATCCCTTCCCAGCTGCTTGGATCACCAGCTTCTAAAAGAACAGAGAGGCTCTGAGCTCAGACTTGAATTTCTCTCTCCGTCTCCTCTTGGAGCGAGCAGGGATTGATTTCTCCGTGGAATTTCTCACCCCACGTGTGCAAATCCCATTCCCTGGGTTTGGATGGAGCCCCGATGGAGGTGGGGCTGAGGAGCCGGGATGTTTTTCCCATCCAGGCCCTGGAAGGACGGTCCTGCCCTCACCAAGGGCTGCTGCTCTCCCGATTTCCCTCTCTCTGAGCTGGGAAGGGCAGGAAGGCGCTGCTGATCCCTGGGTGACCGAGGGGACCCCGCACCCACAGCCAGGCTGAGTGTCCCATTCACTGTGAGATTGTTGTGAATAATCGGCGGTTTGGGAAAAAATCAGGGGTTTTTGGGCAAACATCAGTATTCCGGGAACGCCGTTAAGTCCCATTAGAGTCAGTAGGACTTAGGGACACGCTCAAGTTAAGCGAGCGCTTAAACGCTTCCCCGAATGGATGCCAATAACAATAATTAGCGCTTCTCCCGGCAATTACAGAGCCGTGGGTTTCAGGCCGCGGTGAAACCCTCGCTCTCCCTGGCGCGACCTCGGGGGTGCAGCCCAGGATTCCCGACGGGAACCACGGGGCTCCTTCCTCCGCGCCCGCCGCTTCCCGTCCCTGCGAGACGAGCTCATCCCTCGTTAATGAGAGCTCCCTAACGAGCTCGCCCGGCGGCTGCGGGCAGCGGGGAGGGCTGGCAGCAGCCGCGGCCGCGGGGACGCGCCGGTGGCAGCTTTGTGTCCCCGTCAGGTCGCCCCGAGCCGGGGCTGCCTCCCCTGCCCACCCCCACCCCGCGAGGCATCACAGCTCCTAACGAAACGGAACTGCTGCCAGATGAAATATATTACTATTAAATACTTAATTCTTCTAGTGAGCGGAGAGCAGCCAGTATGAATACGATTATTAAAGAAAATTACTTTGGCTGATCAGATATTTCTGCATACTAATTTCTGACCCTTCTTTCCTCTCTGCTTGCTTCTCATCCCTTAGAGACCAGGACAGATAAAATTCCATCACAAATAGCTGATTACTGGGGCTTGCATTAAAATCAAATTTTTTTTCCTCGCGGCGCTAATGTCCTTGCCTAAAGTAGAGGCAGCAGCTGTCAAGAAAAAAAAAAAAGAAGAAGAAAAAAAAGGGAAAAAAAAAAGCCTCTAGATTGGTCTAGATCTGAATATCGTGAACTTTGAAGCTTCTGCTGTTATCGGCTGGATCCAAACGCTGAAGTTGGCACTGGAAGCAGCTGGGCTGGAAGGTTTGGAGGGAGGAGAGAGGGAGGGGTGGCCTGGCTTGGGGCAGTGATGGGAAGGAGGTTCTGTCCCTGCCCCACTCCTGATCCAGCCCCTGTTCCTGCCCCATTCCTGATCCAGTCCCTGTTCTTGCCCCATTCCTGATCCAGTCCCTGTTCCTGCCCCATTCCTGATCCAGCCCCTGTTCCTGCCCCATTCCTGTTCCAGCCCCTGTTCCTGCACCATTCCTGCTCCAGCCCCTGCCCCATTCCTCCTCCAGTCCCTCTCCCTGCCCCGTTCCTGTTCCAGGCCCTGTCCCACTCCTGATCCAGTCCCTGTCCCACTCCTGATCCAGCCCCTGTTCCTGCCCCGTTCCTGCTCCAGGCCCTGTTCCTGCCCCACTCCTGTTCCAGCCCCTGTCCTTGCCCCATTCCTGCCCCCTCCTGCTCCAGTCCCTGTCCCATTCCTGCTGCAGGCCCTGTCCCTCCTCCATTCCTGCTCCAGCCCTACCCGGAGGGTCCTTTCCCAGTGCAATCACCCAATTTGGTTCCTGTTGAAGAAGGCAGAGGCCAGACTGCTGATGGGAGCAGGGGGCTGGAACGGGGCAGGCGATGGGATGAGCACAGTGAGGGGTTCAGACCCACAGGGTTTCACCCCCTTTCCCTCTCAGTCAGAGGGACAAATGTAGGACCTACACAAACACCCCATGAGCCCAATCATGGAATCACTGAATGGTTTGGGTTGGAAAGGACCTTAAATCTCATCTCCTTCCAAACCCTACCAGAAACTTCCTTCAAGTTCTGCATCTCCCACCCCTTGCCCAGGCCGTGCTCCCCCTGTCACAGAAAGAAGCCACTAAAAATAATTCCCTCCTGCCTGATGCCTTCCCCAGCAGCATCACCTCCCTCCCAACCTGGAAGGCTCCAATTTACCTGCTCTGCAATCAAGACACTTGTGCAGGTGTCACGGTGCTGAAGCCCTAATTACAGCCTGAGCACGTTAATTCCCAGCTCCATCGGTGCCTGTCGGAATGGGGGATCCTCTCTGCCCTCTCCCCCTCCCTGGGAAGCTCCCGTGGGAGCGGGAAGGAAGAAAAGGGGAGATTCAAGCTCAACTTCGCAACCCTCAGAGCTTGCTGGGGTTGGGAGGTGAAGCACTAAGTTTGAATTTCAGGTCTGGCCCTGCTGGATTTGTTCCTGGGGAAGCATCCCGGCGCTGGGAAAGGGGAAAGGGGGAAGGGAAAAGGGAAAAGGGGAAAGGGAAAAGGGAAAATCCCTTTGCAGCGGTTGTTGTGTCCTCCTGGGGAAGGGGAAAGGGGAAAGGGAAAATCCCTTTGCAGCAGTTGTTGTGTCCTCCTGGGGAAGGGGAAAGGGGAAAGGGAAAATCCCTTTGCAGCGGTTGTTGTGTCCTCCTGGGGAAGGGAAAAGGGGAAAGGGAAAATCCCTTTGCAGCGGTTGTTGTGTCCTCCTTGGCTTCCCAGCTGCCCCCCAGCCGGCTTTGGGGCTGTGCCCGCCGGCCCCTGCTCCGGGCACCATCTGGGAGCCTCGGCTCTGCCAGGCACAGCCGGCCAGCGCCGGCGGCCCGGGGCCGTGTGTGCACAAGGACGAGGAATGTTTGTTTTTCCTTATTGACTCTCTCCGAATAAACGCCGGGCAGGCAGGAAAGGGGCTCCGGCGGCAGCTGTTTACCAAGTGTTTGTGATAAAAACCCTTCTCCATAGGAACAGGTGGCACGGGACCGGCCCCGAGCAGCGCCGGGCGGCTCCAGAGCCCGCCCCGGGCACGCAGAGCAGAAAAATGATCTTTTTACCTGCCCGGGATAAAGCTCCGGGGGTGCAGCGCGATGTGACCACGGCAGAGCCTCTCCGGGGCCCCTCGCCGGTGCTGGCGGAGGTTCCAGGCTGTCACCTGTGTCCCTGCCAGGGCCCTTCTGTGTGACACGGGCCCGGCGCGGCCCCTCCCCGGCCTTGATAACTCATGGCAGCAACACTTGCACAAATCTTTAATTGTTTAGTTTAAAGAATTGTGTTTTGACCGCAAGGGGATTTTGGCTGGAGCTCAAGAACTGATAATGATATTTTGCTGCCAAGACGTCGTCTTGGCTCTGCCTGTGTTAATGTTCGCTTACAAGAAGCTCCAATTAACTGCATCAGCTCTCACCGAGTGTGAGGGAAAGGGGGGGAGAGATGGTGTCTTTTGCAAAAGAAAGAAAGAGAGAGAGAGAAGGGAAAGAGAAAGAGAGAGAAAAAGAGAGAAAGGGGAAAAGAGAGAGAGAGAGAAAGAAAGTGAGACAGAAAGAGAGAAAGAGAAAGAAAGAAAAAGAGAGAAAGAGAGAGAAAAAGAGAGAGAGAGGAAGAAAGAGAAAAAGAGAGGAAGAAAGAGAGAGAGAGAGGAAGAAAGAGAGAAAAAGAGAGGAAGAAAGAGAGAGAGAGAGGAAGAAAGAGAGAAAAAGAGAGGAAGAAAGAGAGAGAGGAAGAAAGAAAGAGAGAGAGAGAGATAGAAGAAAGAGAGAGAAGAAAGAAAGAGAGAGAAAGAAAAAAGAAAGAGAAAGAAAGAAAGAAAAAGAAAGAAAGGAAGAAAAAGAGCAAGAAAGAAAGAAAGCAAAGCACAACAAAATCACAGAATCATTGAGGTTGGAAAAGACCCCCAAGATCATCGAGCCCAACCTGTGGCCTGTCCCCACCTCGTCACCCAGAACCAGCACCCCACACAGCCGCTGCCCCCGCAGCAGCGCTCGGCAGGAGATGGTTTCCCCGGGAGTCCCGGCTCTGCTCCATCCAGAGCCATCCCCAGCCCAGGCTCTGCTCCCTTTCCGAGCTGTCCCAGTGCACAGAGCAGCCCCGGCCAGGCGGGTCCAGTGACCAGGAGGGCAGTGGGGGCCGTGCCGTGTCACCCTCTGGGAGCCCCCCTATGAGTCTGGGGGTGTCTGAGCAGGTTGGTGCCCACTGACCCCTTCCCAACCCCGTTTTGGGGGTGACAGAAGCAAGGAGACGAAACTGAGATGTGCTGGGACTGCTCCCGCCAGCCCTGAGCGGGGCTGATCCCCCGTGGAGCCAGGATGGACCCCCCAGGACGGACACCCAGGTCCAGCTTTGCCCACTTCGTCCCCAAATCCAACACCAGGGCACAAATACTCGGGAATGCCCGCCCTCGCAGGCTCTGTGTGAGCACAGACCGAGCGCACACACGGTGCCGCAGAGCCGGGAGGATCTGCGAGTGTGTGCGAGCACCCCGATCCAGGCTGGAAAATGGGGCAGTTTGGGGCTGTTCCTGTGCCCTGCAGGTGCCGGGAGCTGAACCCAAATCCAGCGGAGCCTTTGGGATGCGGGGCTGCGGCCGTGCCCTGGAGCAGCTGCCTCCCGGCAGGGAACATTCCGCCTTGTCCCGGGGCTTTGGGGGATCCCAGGCGGGGATTTCTCCGCAGAGCCCAGGCTGTGCCCCGCCAGGGTCAGATCCTGCCCTCGGCTCACGTTACACAAACGCGAGGACAGGAAGATTTAGGAGTGGAGATGCCACACAGTGCCGGGTGTTGTTTGTGCGCCTTTGAAATCGGAGCGAGCGGGAGCGGAGGGAGGGCAGGAGGGACGGGAGGGGGGCACGGGGCCGCTCCCCTCCTCGCAGCTCCTTTCTGGCCTTGAGGGGAGCTGCCTGCGCTCCCTCTGCCTCTGTTGCTTCAGGTGCAGCTCTGTTTTCTTACATGTTAATTTTTTCCTGTTTTATTATCCTGTCCCTCAGCCGCTACCAGAAGCCCCGGGCCGGCTCGGGGAGCGTTTCCTTCAGCCACAGCTGGGACGCATTTGGGCAGGGACAGCTCTGCCACCGCTGCCAGCGGGTGGCTGCTCCTTGGGGACAGCTCTGGGTGGCTTCTGCTGCTGCCAGACCCTTCCCGGAGGGGATGGGGGTTCCCATGGGATGGCCCCGAAGCCTCTCTGAGCATTTTTTGGGAGTCCCCTCTGTCTGGGGGAGCCACCCCGAACCACAGGGACCTTGAGGGCGCCGTCCCCCCCTCGGGGGTGTGTCCTGCCGGCTGCTCTCCGTGGCTTGGGGCAGAGCTGAGGAGTCGGGAGCTGCTCTGTCCCCGCTGTCCCCGCATCCAGCTGGAATTGCTGCCCCCCAGACCCACCGTGTCACCCCTCCTCTGCTCCCTTGAGTGCTCTGCATCCCCTTTGGAAAAAGTTCCTCCTGTTCACCGACTTCAGGGGGAGCATCGAGAGGTTGGAGCTGAGTGCTCCAAATATTCCCCAGCGGGAAGGTCCGAAGCATCCCTGTATGGCTTCCCGGGAAGCAGGAGCCCCTTCCCTGCTCTCCAACTCCCCAGGAATAATCTCTGCCTCCTGGCCGGCCCTGCAGGACCCGCTGGGATGTGCTGGGGATCTGCACTGGGAGACAAGGCAGGATCGGTGCCATTCCCAGAGCTGGAGCCCGTGGAATCTCGCAGGGAGATGGGATTCCCACCTGCCCCCAGACACGGATCCAGCTGCAGGCAGGGATGGGGTGTGAGACAGATCTTCCATTTACGTTTTAATTTCAATAAAATTGCTTTATTTTGTGTTTTATTGCGGTGCTGGGGCAATAAAAGCCTCCTTTAGCCCCAGGGAGCCTCTCCCTGCAGGAGGAGGTTTCCCGATTGGAATTGGGCAGGATGTGGCCTCCTGCTCCATCCCAAACCTGCTCCATCCCAAACCTGCTACACAGAGAGCTCTCCTTGATGTACACCCAGGTGTGAGGGCAGCTACAAGCCCTGAAATGCAACCTGGGCCTCTTTATTCCAATAAACCACAAGGATAAAGCTCCTGCAGGTAAGCACTGGGTGTTCCCTGCTCCTGGCAGCCCCAAACCCTCCTTTGGCATTTCAAACCCTGACTCACATCCAGCCCCAACCCAGGGACTGCCTCGAAAAATGAGGAGGGGGTTTTTTAACATGTAAGAGCTTTGACGTGTAAAGGTTTCTAAAGTACAGATTTTAAAGTTTTTACGGTTTTTAAAGTGCAATTTTCAGAGTTTCTCTGAGGTTTTTCTTTTTGCCTCTGCTCCCTTTCCAAATGCAAAACTTCTGGGTGCACTTTTTCAAGCCTTTCCTCTTTATTTCCAGGGAAGATTCTCTCCTTTCCCAGTCAATAAAGACACCCAGGACACAGATTAGCATTTGGCCCTCTGCTCATCTGCTGGATTAATTCCCACTAAATTATAAGTAAAGAATGATTGATTATTGTGATGATTAAGAATTTATCCTCATATAACACCTTTCATCTGCAGAGGCACGGCAGGATCTCAGAGCAGGAGGTGCAGGGGGAACTCATGTGTTGGTTTGAATCCCAAGGAATTGGGATTGCTGGTTTGATTCCCTGATCCTGCACTGGGGAGGGCAGAGAACGCCATGGTGGGACAGATGTCGAGGCAGGAACGAGGTCCCACAGTCAAAAGTGAGCCTTGGAATTTGTTTTGATGATGCGAAGGCGTAAAAACCCCCAGGCGGATCCTGCTCGGAGGTCCAGGCAGAGATTCCTCCTCTGCCCCACAGAGCCCAGCAGGGAACACAGGCTGGAAACACAGCAGAGATTCCTGCTGCTTTGGGTCTGAAACGCTGGGAATGGCACGGAGCAGCCTTGGATGGACGGGTCAGCTACGGAGGGGTCAGTTAAGGATGGGTCAGTTATGGACAGGTCAGTTCAGGATGGGTCAGTTATGGATGGGTCAGTTATGGAGGGGTCAGTTATGGACAGGTCAGTTCAGGATGGGTCAGTTATGGAGGGGTCAGTTATGGATGGGTCAGTTATAGGTGGGTCAGTTAAGGACGGGTCAGTTATGGACGGGTCAGTTATGGACAGGTCAGTTCAGGATGGGTCAGTTATGGAGGGGTCAGTTACGGAGGGGTCAGTTACAGAGGGGTCAGTTAAGGATGGGTCAGTTATGGACAGGTCAGTTATGGATGGGTCAGTTATGGAGGGGTCAGTTACGGAGGGGTCACTTCAGGATGGGTCAGTTATGGAGAGGTCAGTTATAGAGGGGTCAGTTATGGAGGGGTCAGTTATGGAAGGGTCAGTTATGGATGGGTCAGTTAAGGATGGGTCAGTTAAGGATGGGGCAGTTATGGACGGGTCAGTTATGGACGGGTCAGTTATGGACGGGTCAGTTATGGAGGGGGCAGTTATGGA
>WEKY01004786.1:75867-104560 GCA_013390045.1 Picathartes gymnocephalus | reverse complement strand
AAAAAAAAAAAAAAAGAAAAAGAAAAAACCCTCCTCCTTCAGGTGGCTGGAAATCCGTCTTGCTGGTGAGAGCGGAGATCTGATCCTGCCACTCTGCACTCGGGAGGGTCTCCTCTCCCAGGATGTGGCAGAGACCTTGGGAAGGGGTTTTTTTTGCTGCTCAGAGTGGCTCAGTGCCGTGTTCCAGGCACAGGAAAGGATTTTCCTGGGGAAATCTCCCACTCTCCTGCCTTGGGCGCTGCTGCTGCTGTGGCTGCGGGGGGGATGTGCTGAGGGGGACGGTCCTGGGGTCACACAGGCACAGCCCTCCCGAGAGGGGACTGCTGAGTGTCCCCAGGGTGCTCCGTGCCCTGCCCCCGGGGATTCGGGTGGCAGCGATCCGTCCTGCAAGCTGAGGGCAGGAAGGGAGGAAGGCCCCGGGATGAAGGGGAGGTGAGGGCAGGGCTGAGTGTCCTGGGAGTCCCAAATCATTCCCTGCGAGTCCCAGCTCATCCCCTGTGCCCTCCAGTTCTCCCTGCTCATTCCCTGAGAGTCCCAGATCATTCCCTGTGCATCCCAACTCATTCCCTGTACATCCCAGCTCATTCCCTGTGCATCCCAGCTCATTCCCTGTACATCCCAACTCGTTCCCTGTGAGTCCCAAAGCATTCCCTGTACATCCCAGCTCATTCCCTGTACATCCCAACTCGTTCCCTGTACATCCTAGGTCATTCCCTGTACATCCCAACTCATTCCCTGTGAGTCCCAGCTCATTCCCTGTGCATCCCAACTCATTCCCTGTGCATCCCAACTCATTCCCTGTGCATCCCAACTCATTCCCTGTGCATCCCAACTCATTCCCTGTGCATCCCAACTCATTCCCTGTGCATCCCAACTCATTCCCTGTGCATCCCAACTCATTCCCTGTGCATCCCAACTCATTCCCTGTGCATCCCAACTCATTCCCTGTGCATCCCAACTCATTCCCTGTGCATCCCAACTCATTCCCTGTGCATCCCAACTCATTCCCTGTGCATCCCAACTCATTCCCTGTGCATCCCAACTCATTCCCTGTGCATCCCAACTCATTCCCTGTGCATCCCAACTCATTCCCTGTGCATCCCAACTCATTCCCTGTGCATCCCAACTCATTCCCTGTGCATCCCAACTCATTCCCTGTGCATCCCAACTCATTCCCTGTGCATCCCAACTCATTCCCTGTGCATCCCAACTCATTCCCTGTGCATCCCAACTCATTCCCTGTGCATCCCAACTCATTCCCTGTGCATCCCAACTCATTCCCTGTGCATCCCAACTCATTCCCTGTGCATCCCAACTCATTCCCTGTGCATCCCAACTCATTCCCTGTGCATCCCAACTCATTCCCTGTGCATCCCAACTCATTCCCTGTGCATCCCAACTCATTCCCTGTGCATCCCAACTCATTCCCTGTGCATCCCAACTCATTCCCTGTGCATCCCAACTCATTCCCTGTGCATCCCAACTCATTCCCTGTGCATCCCAACTCATTCCCTGTGCATCCCAACTCATTCCCTGTGCATCCCAACTCATTCCCTGTGCATCCCAACTCATTCCCTGTGCATCCCAACTCATTCCCTGTGCATCCCAACTCATTCCCTGTGCATCCCAACTCATTCCCTGTGCATCCCAACTCATTCCCTGTGCATCCCAACTCATTCCCTGTGCATCCCAACTCATTCCCTGTGAGTCCCAGCTCTCCCTGCTCATTCCCCGGCTCACCAAGGGCTGAGCAGAGTGGAAGGAAGAAAGAGCAAAGCCCGGAAAACTCCTTCCCCATCATATTTACTGAACTGCTCTGAGTTATGACTGGAGGCCAAGATCTGGCTTCAGGCGATTGCCTAAATCATTTAGGAGCTGACAAGGCAGGGAGGGGGGAAAATGTTCTTGTAATTCTTCAGTCTGAGGTACATTAAGGAGCCATAAGCCATGTCGAGAGCTTGAATTACATTAGAGAGATTATCCTGTTACAGTTCATAATCCTGGATAATATAGCATCCCGCAGCACACCTGCCAAGGATAAATCTCACCCTGTAATGGGGCAGTCGTGACCCTGGCGCTCCCAGAGCCCTCCTGGCACGGAGCAGCAGCACCAGGCAGACGGATGGAGTCAGCAGGGACAGAGTGCAGCAATAACAGCCTGGCAGAGGGGGCTGCACCCGGGGAAATTCATGGTTCTCCCCAGGCTGGGATGCTCCAGGCCTGTGGTGCAAGTGTGGGATGGGAGGGATCCCTGGGGAAGGACACCTGAGGTCTCCACCAGGGTCTGAGCTCCACTGAGGGGCTTTGCTCCACACCAAAGGCCGGGGAACAAGGAGGGGAGCCTGGCAGGCAGGTGGAGAGCAGGATATTTCCCCCCAAAACGGGAATTTCTGGCACAGAGCATCACATCTTCCAGGGACACAAGTGAAGGGTGGTTAGGAGGGGATGGGAAGGGACAGGGCTGAATCCCAAAGGGATCAGGGAGAAAACCAGCCCTTGGAGCAGGGTACCACGAGGGGTTCAGCTGTCCCAGCCCCTCTGGAAAACGGGATCTGTGGGTGGGATTTGCAGCTGGACACTCCAGGGGTCTCTGGCAGGGCACCTTCAACCTGTGAATGTGGATCTGTGCCAGGGGCTGCTGCTCCAAACGGCATCCCAAGGGCATCCAGGGGCATCCAAAGGGCATCCAAAGGGTATCCAAGGGCATCCAGGGGCATCCAAAGGGTATCCAAGGGCACCCAGGGGCATCCCAAGGGCATCCAAAGGGCATCCCAAGGGCATCCAAAAGGCATCCCAAGGGCATCCAGGGGCATCCAAAGGGTATCCAAGGGCATCCAGGGGCATCCAAAGGGTATCCAAGGGCATCCAGGGGCATCCCAAGGGCATCCAGGGGGCTGCAGGTCGGTGGGATGTCGGGCACTGGGATCTCCAGCCCTGCTGCCTTTCTCAGCATGGATCACACCCCTTCCCATGGAACCCAGAAGCCATCCTCCCCTCTCCATTCCAGAATCCTGCTGTAATTTTTCATAAGAATCCCAGCAAGCCCCAGGGCTCCTCGATCTCCTCTCCAGCTCCTTGGCTTCCCCCCCTGTTTGGTCCCAGTCACCTCCCAGCCCAGTCCCACAGCCCCTGTTGTTTCATCCTCCAGCCCCAGCTCCTCCTGCACCCTCCAGTCCATAAATCCTGGCGTTCCCTTGATGGGAAGTGACCACGCAAACGTGACCAGGCAGCTCCTGCCTCTCTGCCAGGCAGTCTCTCCCTCTCCCAGCCCTCATTCCCCTGCACTGGAGACTGCAACTGCTCCGTTTCAGTCTCCCAACACAGCACAGGGGAAATTCCCAGGTAAATCCCACCTGCCCTTCATCCCCAGAGCCCAAAACCTGCCCTGGGCCCAGCTCTGGGGTCTGCATAGTGTGAGGAATGAACCCCTCTATCCTGCAGGGATTTGGGGGTCTCTCCTAAGGAATGAACCCCTCTATCCTGCAGGGATTTGGGGTCTCCCCTAAGGAAGGAATCCCTCTATCCCAAAGGATTTGGGTTATTCCCTAAGGAAGGAGCCCCTCTATCCCACAGGGATTTGGGGTTTCCCCAAAGGAAGGAATCCCTCTATCCCAAAGGGATTTGGGCTCCCCCTAAGGAAGGAACCCCTCTATCCAGCAGGGATTTGGGGTCTCCCCTAAGGAATGAACCCCTCTATTCCACAGGGATTTGGGGTCTCCCCTAAGGAATGAACCCCTCTATCCCACAGGGATTTGGGTTATTCCCTAAGGAAGGAACCCCTCTATCCAGCAGGGATTTGGGTTATTCCCTAAGGAAGGAACCCCTCTATCCCACAGGGATTTCCCATCTCCTGCATGGCCCCGCCGGACACTTGACAGAGCCTCTCCTCTCAGGCCTGTGTGTTTTGTTTAAGTGCTCTGAGATAAAGCCCTTTTATCCTGATAAGAGCCCGGTTGCCCTGGTTTCTTCCTCTGGCCTGAAGGCCATTCTCCTCCTCCCTCTTGGTTTTGACCTCAGGTTCAAGAGTGCCAGACCTCCCTGGTTTGGGGCAGACCTTGGCGGCCGCTGTGGGAAAAGGCAGGGCAGGGGTTGCAGAGGGCTCCCAAGGCCCACATTGCTCAGGGAGCAGCTTCCAAACCACTCGGGAGAGCAGGAAGGAAGGGAACGCCAGAGCAGAGCACTTCTTCAAACCTCTCCTGCCCTGCCTTTTGTCTCCTTCCCTCCGTCGCTCCCTTTTATTCATCCCTCCACCCTTTCTCAGCCCTTCTCCCTCTTTCCCCTCCTTTCCCCCTTTTCCTCACCCTTGTTTTGCTTTCCTTGCCTTCCCTCCTTTCTCCCTCTCCCCCTTCCCCTGCGGCTTTGCCAACTGCCAGCAGATGACATCTCCTTTCATGTTTGGGGCTGAGCGGAGGCTCTGAATGTTCGTTTGATTCCGTTAAGATAATAGCTGGTTCACTGTCAGACGCAGACTGATCAGTTAAAACCTTAATCACTGCCTGTCTACTCACATGGCACTTATTTTTTAAGAGATTAATCCCCTAAGCACTGCACCAGCATACATTGAGGCTCAAAGAAAAGGGTGGGTTTTTATTATTATTTGATGCGTTTACCGTTTCTTTTTTTTTTTTCTTTTTTTTTTTTATTTTTGGCTCTTTCTAAAAAAGACGCCTCCTCCCCACCCCGCCACCTTTTTTTTGGAGGTGATGCTCCAAATACACCTGACCTTTGCTCCCTCTCCGTGCCTGTCCCTCACACCAGGAGGGGAGGAGGGAGGTGGTGGGAGGAGGTGGGAGATGGAGCCGATGCCGCTCCTGCCGCGGGCTCTGAGAGCTGGGATTTGCACGATGCCGTGGTGGGCTCTGGATTAAGCCTGCCTGGGCTCTCAGGAGAGCCGGGCTCCATCCGTGCTTCCCCAGCCAGCCAAGCCTCCCTTCCCTTCCCAACTGAGGCAGCAGCTCTGGATCCACAGCCCAGCTCGGGAGAGAGGCCCCGAGCACATCAAAGCCGCCCGGGGAAGTTGCGTGTCCACCTCGGATGGGGATTTAGGCAAAGCTGCTTTAAAGCACCTGGGCTTAGCACCTGCCTGCATGAAAGCATGAAAGCAGCACCTCTGCAGACAGCCTGAGCTGGCACCCAGACATGGGACATCCCCCCGGGGTGTCACCGTGGGTGCCACCACAGCCCTGCCTCTCCCAGGGACAGGGCAACCTCGTCCCAAAGCTGCTGCTGGCACTTCCAGCACCAACCGCTCCACGGTGGGATAGCAGCAGCTCAAACCTCCTCCCGAGGCAGGATTTTAATTAATGGAGAGCACCACATCACCCAACCCTTCCAGCTGGAGAAGGACATGGGACAGCGGGGTGGGGACACGGAGCCAGGCTCCCCATGTGCTGCAGGGCAGCAGCAACAAGCAGCTCTCAGGCAGAATTTGGTATTCCCAGAGTTTCCAGCATCCCACGGAGGAGGCTGCCATCCTCAGCCCCACCTTCAAAGGCCGTTGGCTCAGGTGAGGGCACCTCCTGCAGGTGAGGGCAGAGCTGGGTTTCCCAAATCATCCACTGCAGCTGCCAGGAGAGAGGATCTTTGAGGTCCCATTCCAAGCCAAACCATTCCAGCATTCTGTGATGCTCCTTCCCTCCTGCAGCCAGGCCCCGGGGCTGGCCTGGGGAGGGGGGATGTTTGTTTTACTGCTTCCAGCACCAGAGACACCAGGCAACATCTGAGTGCTGAAGGGTTGTGAAACTCTTCCTTCGTGTCTGACTTGTGATCAAAGAAGGAAGAACGGCCACATTCCCAGGCTCAGGGTTTGCTTTTGCACTTGTGAGGAAAGTTCCAGAAAAGCCAATGTTTTATCACCTCCTGGTTAACATTGCCAGACTCCAATTGCCTGTGATGGCCACGAGAAATGAGAGATTCCTGCATCCCACCCACCATTCCACCAATCCCTGCATCCTGCATCCATCCCACCACATTCCCAAGTGCCTGGGGCTTGGATCTGCCTCTCCCTGAGGCCATGGCTCTATTGAAGTGATTTCAGTGGGGCCTGGAGGGTCAGACCCAGCTCAGGAGGTGCTGGGGGTCCCCATCCCTTCACTGTCCCCTCCACAGCAGCTCAGCCAGGGGTTGTTGTGCTCTCCCTGCAAAACTTTTCCCCCTGGCACAAATCAGCTTCCAGAGAGCCACTTCCAGCAGCTCCTCTGGGAACACAGCCCAGGTTCTGCAGCCCCAGCCTGTGCTGGACAGCTGGACAGAGCCCTCACTTCCCCGTCCTGCTCCTGACCCCACACCTGCAGCTCCAGCAGAGCAGCCACAGCTCCTGGATGAAAGGGGAGGAATTGCTGGCAGCAAGGAAGGACTCAGAGTTTGGTACAAGAAAATCGGGAGAGTGTGAGAGGGGTTTTGTCAGCTGCTCTTGGAGTTTCCTACTGGAACTGAAAATGGAGTGAGAGAACAGGCCCTGAGTGTATTTTGGCAATTTTTTGGTGAAGTAAAACAAAGCTGTCAGGGAGATCTGGACTTGAATGGAGAAGCAGAGTTCACCTGCAGGACTTATTCTGGTCATTCCCCAAGTGATTCCTGAGGAGTTGGAAAAAAACCAAAGAAAACAAAACCACGGAAATTGAAATAAATGATCCCCAGAATCAGAGAGATGGAGCTTTAAGAGAGCTCACAGAGGAGAGGGATGCAAAATTCCTGGCTGCAAAGGGATAAAGCAACCTCGAACTAATGGAGATTAGGAAGAACCTCTCCCAAAGGACTGGTTATCCCATAAATTAATGGAATCAGTGGTGTCACAGCCCTCAGCCACAGGGTCCTGAGTCATTGCCTTAAGTGCTACAAGGGCACCAGCACCCTGTCCTGGAGCAGCTGGGCCCGGGCACTCCTGGAGATTGCACAGGGACAGATGGATCCTGTTATCCCATTGTTCTGCTCCAGAAATCCAGGTATCCTGACAGGGACACCTTCCTCAGAGATCTCTGCTTTTTTTTAACGTTAAACCTCTCAAATTTAGTCAACTTCTATGACACCAAGGAAACAATTACCCAATGGATTTGTTGTTATTTATTATTGGAGCTCTGGCTGTGCTTATTGCTCCACAGAACAGCTTTGCAGTGAGGGTTGATATTAATAAATAATAGCCATTAACAATAATTCCTTAATTATGGATGTGATCTCCATTCTGGGGACTTTCCCTGCCTCGCACCACGCCTGGGCAGGGTTGCAGCTCCTGTGGGCTGAGGGGAAATTGCTGCCAAGCTTCCCAGGGGTATGGAAATGTTTATCTCCCACTGGAGATGCCAACGGCTCCAAGGCTTCAGTCTCAGAGCCCAAACCTGAGGTGGATTTGGGAATACAACAGCATTTCCTCAGGATTTCATCCTGACATCCTCCCTTCTCTATCCCAGCACCTCGACACCATTTAAAAGCCTTGAAAGTGAACTTAAAGAAGAGAGGGAGTTTGGTTGTTGCTTCTCAAAGGGGCTCCAAGCAAAGGGACACGAGGGGATCCCGTTAAATTTTGCTGGAAGCGCTGAAATCCCAGCTTTGCTCCTTGTTCCCATCCCAGTGCCTTGACCTCCAGGACCATCCCTGCTCCCTCAGCAGATGGAAAGGGGCAGCCTGTGACAGATTGACCAGCAGAGCTTCCCGGAGGGATTTCCCACAGATTGCTGCCGGGCCGTACAATGGAAACCGATAAATATCCCAGCGGGAAATATACGGCACCTCATCTCCCACTTGTGCCGAGGGGATAAATTTTAAAAAGCCCTTTTCCCTCGCAGGGGATAAATCCTTCAGGCCCAATCCTCTGGTGGGAAGCAGGGAAGGAGCAGCAAAACCCCGTGACCCTGCCTGGAGTCACAGAGTCAACAAGTGGTCAAGCAGAGGTCAAGGGGCCGAAATGGGGCCAAAAAGGGCATTTTCTGCCGGGCCCATCTGCTGGCAAGCAGCCAGGCAGCACCCCAAAGGTGCAGCACGGCTCAGGCTCCAGGCCCTGGCTGTTTCTTCCCCCAGACAGTAGCAATTATCATAATCAAGCAGTTGACTCCAATTACGCCTTCCTCTCCTCGCAGCCAGGGGATGGACACGGCCCAGGGAAAGTTCGCAGCCGTGTCGCCTGTGCATATCTTAATCTAAAATGACAGGGTGTGACACGGGGGGCCGGTGACCCTGCCAGCCTTCAGCTGCTCGTGTGGCAACAATTTCCAGCCCCAAATTACTCCCAGGCAGGGCTTGATTGGAGGTTCAAGGCAGCAGGAGAGAGAAGCCATTTAGGGGACTGAAACATTCTTCACAGCCCTATTTAAATACAATTTACATTCCAGGCTCTGCTGTTGGTGCATTGTTAATTGCACCTTGTACCTCAGTTTATTTTGTAGTTGAAGGGGGTTTTGCTTTGCTGTTGTTTTTCAAAGGCCTCCTTTGCCTGCTTTTTTCTCTTTTCCTAAGGGGCTGTTCTCAGAATACAGTTCCAGTTCCTGGAAGGGAAAATAGATTAGTGGATTTAAAGGCCAGAAGGGACAAACAGATCATCCCGGTGACCTCCTGCAGAAGACAGGCCAGGACATTTTGCTCAGTAATTCCTTTGTCTCCGTTTGTCCAGACTTAACCCAATCCCCTGCAGTGACCAGAACAGCCCTTCCAGAAAGGCTGGCTCCATCCAAAGCCATGGAATCACGGGAATCTCCAGGTCCTGGGGCAGCTCTTCCAGTGCAGCATCACCTGGAGCAGTCACAGGGGGAGATCTGGACAGTCCTGGGCAGCAGGGACAGCAGGGACAGCCTGGTTTAATGGTGGCACCTCCCAGCTTCAGATGAAATGAGGTCCCTGCTGTGCTTGGTGCTGGAGAGAGAGGACAGAGCCAGCCAGGGATGTCACCAGCACGAAGGGACAGGGCAGGCAGGACAAAGCCAATTGTGGGAGCCAGGAGAAGCCTCATTTTCCAGCATTTCTTCAGCACTGCTGTGTTTGTTGCCTCACCTGAAGTTAATTCAACCCAAGTATGGACAGAAAATCCTACACAGCTGAATTTTGGGGGTGCAGACATCTCTCTCTTCTCAAAACTGACCAAAGGCTGAATTCGAACCTGGTCTTAACAAAGCAAAAAGTCTTCCAAAATCTCTTTCCCTCAGCCGTGCAGAGAGGGTGACTGGAGAGATGGAAAATGGATTTTGGATTTCCCAACATGGGTGGAATTTCAAACCTCAGCTCTGCTTGCAAAAAAAAACCCCAACCAAAACATCTGTTGGGGAGCAGAGGGGTGAAACACTGCAGAACTTCCCACTCCTCGTTTTCCAACTTGTTCTGCTCTGGGGTTGGAAAAGCCAAAGACTCTCCAAGTGCTCGGGATTATTTGTGACCACGGCCAACTTTGGATCCTGGCAGCTGGAGCTGGGATCCAGGAATTCTTGCTTTAGGAATGCCCTGAGAGGTTCCATGTAGTTTTACAAGTGGGATTGTTCAATCTGGAGAAGAGAAGCCTCAGGGTGACCTGATTGTGGCCTTCCAGTGCCTGAGGCAGCCAATGGGAAAGATGGAGAGGGAATATTTCCAAAGGCCTGGAGGGAGAGGACAAGGGGGAATGGCTTCAAACTGCCAGAGGGCAGGGATGGATGTGATATTGGGAAGGAATTCCTTCCTTTGAGGGTGGTAAGGCCCTGCACAGGTTGCCCAGAGAAGCTGTGGCTGCCCCTGGATCCCTGGAAGCGTCCAAGGCCAGGCTGGATGGAGCTTGGAGCACCCTGGGACAGTGGAAGGTGTCCCAATGACAGGGAAAAGAGATGAACTTTAAGGTCCATTCCAATTTAAGCCATTCTGGGATTCTCTGAGTGCCATCCAGGTGGCAGCCAGGAGGAAAGCATCCCCTGGCTTCTCCCTGAAACATCCTGCCCCCAGGACAGGTCTGATTCTGCCCCAATGACACCCAGCAGCACTGCCAGGCCAAAGTGGCATTCTTTTGGCATTCTTTTCTTTGAGCCCCATCTGCTGGAGTCCCACGATTTCATGACACATCTGACCTGTCCCTCATTTGTTCCTATTTAAAAGCCCCCTCTGAACCTCTGCGGCCAAGGGCAGAAGCCAGAAACGCCAAGAAATAAAGCAAAACAATCAAATGGAGGGATTTCAGGGCAGCCCCACGATTCCACAGCTTCTGAGTGCCGGTGGCTGGGAATCCCAGGTGCTGCCACTGCTCAAAGGAACCTCCTGGGCCTGGTTCTCATTTCCACGGAGCCCCTTCCCAGAGCTCCGGCCACGCCGGGAGCTGCTGCGACATAAAAAGGTGTCGGTGTAAATGACAGCTAAGCCCACTTGACCCCAGGCAGCCTCCTCCTAATTTACTCCAGCTCTGGGGAGGTCTGGCTCAGACACCAGCTCGGCAAAACTTGACGGAGAGACAGACAAATGCACTCCCCAACCTGCTGCTGCTCCAGAGGCCTTGGAGCCAATTATCCCAGTGATCTCACTCCTCCCTTCCTTCTCCTCTCTCCCCCTTTTCCCATCACGTGCCCGCTCCCAGCACACGCACGTCCTCCTGCAAGGGGGGAAAAAAAAAGCAGCGCCGTGGAGGAATGTGGAGGGTTTGGGAGCCCCCTGAGAGCAGGTAGATCCATCTGAGCAGCGCCTGCCTCCTCCGAGGCGGGAGGAGATCGGTTTACATAAGTGCTTTGCCATATGAAGGAATAATTCAGCGGTATTAAGAGAGGTTAAAGTTTCCCAGCGATCCCAAGCAGGCCCCGCAGACACAGGTGGGTTCTTTCACTCGCAGGGGTGGGGGGAGTCACACAACTGCTCTGCCCTGGGGTGCCCACGGGGTGGGTCACGGCGAGAGGGGTGAGCCAAGGTGGGGTGGAAATGACACCAGAACCTCCACGTGGCTGCTGTGGGGACAGGAATGGCCAGGCAGGGTGCTGGGTGTCTGTAGAATCGTGGAATGGGTTGGTTGGGAGGGAGCCGAATCATCCCATTCCATGCCCTGCCACCTTCCACTGTCCCAGGCTGCTCCAAGCCCCGTCCAACCTGGGCACTTTTTCCAGGGATGGGGCAGCCACAGCTTCCCTGGGCAATCCCAAGGCCTCGCCATCCTCACAAGGGGGAACTTCTTCTGTATATCTGAACCAAACCTGCTCTCCTTCTTATCTGGGAGGGAGGAGCTGAGTTCCAGGTCAGACTTGGGATCAGGGAGGGGTCTGTGTGTGGGACACAGACCACACACATATCTGACACATGGGATGAGGCTCATGACGTGTCCCACTGAATCCCAGAACCTCTGAGGCTGGAAAAGCCCTCCAAGGCCGTCCAGTCCAAGCTGTGCCCGATCCCCACCTTGTCCCCAGCCCAGAGCGCTGAGTGTGACATTCTGTCATTCCTTGGACACCTCCAGGGATGGGCACTCCAAACCTTCCTGGGCAGCCCTTTCCCTTATCTGACTGCCCTTTCCATGAGGAAATTGTGGATTTATCCCGGGTGGAGCACACCCCAAACGAGACCAGCCATGTGTGGAGTGGGCTGTTCCAGTGCCACACTGGGAAATTCACTTTTCCTGAGCTCAGGTGCCACAGACCAACCTGAAATCACCTCCTGCCTTGGCACAAAGCCCCAGCTGGTGCCCAGCCATGATCCAGCTCCTGGAGAGGCGGCTCCATCCCGACTAAGAGGATAAACCAGCACGGAGCACAGAGAGGGGGCTACAAGAAGAGCCTGGCGAGCCCAAATCCCCCTTTGTTTGGATTAGGATCCAGGATAATGTTGCTGATTCTCCAACACAGAGCTTTTCACAGCCCAGCGAGTTTTACACCACCCCAAAAATAATCATCTCTCAAATCTCCAGTGATTATGGAGCTTTCACCCTGTAAACACACACGGGACCAAGCTCCAGCCCACCCTACCTGGGCTGTGCTGCCTTGCACTGATTTGGGATTTGGCCCAGAGCCTTGGGATCACAGCCCTGCCCGGAACATGTGGCGGCTGCTCTGCCCCAAAAGGGACTAACAAAGAAATAAGAATATTTGTTAATTTTTTTTTTCCACTGCAAAGCAGTTAAACCTCCTAAGACACTTTTTCCAGACATCTAAATCCTTTAAAAATATTCTCTAGACTCCATAAAACTTACATTTTCCCTGGGTTCTCCCGTGAGTTATTAAAAAGCTGGAGGGCTTAGAGTTTGGTCATGAGCAGAAAACCAACAACGTGGAGTGGCACCTCCTTGTGCATTCAGAGGCACGGCCCAGACTTGGTGGAGAAGAGCAGGGGATGCAGAGAACAGCCCAGCCTGGGGATTTTTGGGGTATCCAGGCTGAGGCAGAGGGAGGGATGAGTGTTTGGGATCACTGATGGATACCCTGGATGGGCACAGCAACATTTGCAGCTGTTGGAAAACTCTCACCACGTCCTCAGTGTTTGTTCTTTTCTCAACAGACACTTGGCAAAGTTGGATTTCAATGGCGTTTAGTTTGGTTTCGAACAAAATAAAGAATTTTCCAGGAGTCCTCAATATATAGGCCAGAAAAAAGTTTTTGGATGCTATTGTCCATCCATCCATCCATCCATCCATCCATCCATCCATCCATTCCCAGAGCATCATAGTGCTGTAGTGACAGGACAAGGGGGAATGACTGAACAACTGAAAGAGGGGAAATTTAAATATACGGATGGCCCTGGGAGGGGGGTGAGGCCCTGGCATGGGTTATCCAAAGAAGCTGTGCCTGCCCCATCCCTGGAAGTGTCCAAGGCCATCTTGGACAGGGCTTGGAGCAACCTGGGATAGTGGAGTATTTTAGGGGGTGGGACTGGAAGAACTTACAGGTCCCTTCAAACTCAAACCCTTGTGTGGTTCCACCACAGCTCAACACGGAGGGGCTTCAGACAGAGACAGCACGGGGTGGATTTTTCCATCGCTGCTTTCCCAGCCCAGAACTGTGCTCCAAGAGGGCTGGAATCAAAGGGATCTGATCCCTCCCTGCTTCCCTTGAACATCACTTTGTCTGGGCCGTGAACTCTGCCGGCAGCAGCTCCCGCAAAGTGCCCAGCTCTCGCTTTTCCCCCTCTTTTTTCCCCTTTTTTAAAAGCGTTCCCTCTCCCTCCCTGCTCTTCCCCGGCTCCCTCCCCGCAGCCTCCCAGAAGCACCGGTGTGTTTTTAACCCAGGCATGAAACAGCCCCAGAGCCGCAGATTGTGATGTTTCAGATAACATACGGAGAATGTAAATCCTGTCAGCAAGTGCAACAGCCATAAAAGGCTAAAATGGATTCCTGCGGATTAGAAATAAAGCACAGAAAGAGCCCTGTTCTCTCACTTTCCTCATCCCACAACCTCCTCCGCCCCCCTCTCCTCATTCCCCTTAAAAAAAAAAAATCGCCTGGAAATGCAAGGGGTGGGGGGGGTTTTTTTGTTTTTGTTTTTTAAATTATTTTTTCTTTTTTTCATCAACTTAAAAGAAAAATAAAATACATTCCAGGAAAAGGACTGCTGCTAAGAAAACTCAAACCAGAAAATGCTTAAAGATGTTTTAATGACTTAAACACAGGGCCGGGATTGTGCCTAAAAGTTTCCACATTTAAAAATGAAAAAAAAAAAAAAAAAGGAAATAAAGAAAAAAAGGGGGGGAAATTAAATATGAAACGTCCCCCACTACCAGAGCCGCTGGATTTCTTGCCGGATTTCTCTCCCAAACCATCGGATTGAAGCCGGGGGTTGTTAAAGGAGCTCCGTTTAAGCAAAGTTTACGCTGCTGTTCCAACCCAAAGGCACGACCCAAAAAAAAAAAAAAAAAAAAAAAAAAAAAAAAGCTCCTAAAAATAATGAAGGCCACGTGAGCGCGGGTCCGAGAGGCTGTTAACAAGCAGCTGACAAGTTTCTGCTGCAGGAATTAGCCCCTCATTTAGGAGGAGATTAGCAGAAACCTTCGCTCTCATTATGGAGCGAGCCGCGCTCGCCGCGCCGGGCGCACAGAGAGCCCCCGCTCCGAGCCGGGCTTCAAGGGCTGCTTCAAAGCCCGGGGGCAGCCAGAGGGGTCCCCGCTGAAGCCATCCCATGTAATTTGTCACGACTGCGTTGTGGAGGGCCCCGGGAGCTGATCCGGCGTGAAGGGCTCGATCGGAGCCTTTGAGGGCAGAGCCGGGAGCCGCTCCGGGGTCACGGCCCCGGGCAGGGCAGGGCAGCAGCTGCCGCAGGGCCGGGGAGCCTGGGCACGCTCGGAGGGGATGTGGGGAAAGATCTGGGCTCCAGTGGTGGGGAGGGAGAGAAACTGTGCTCAGACAGCCCCAAAAGGGAGAGAAAAACTATGCTCAAACGGCCCCAAAAGGGAGACAGGAACTGTGCTCAAACAGCTGCAAAACAGAGAGAGAAACCCTGCTCAAACAACCCCAAAAGGGAGAGTCAAATCCAGGCTCAAACAACCCCAAAGGGGAGAGACAAGCCTGACTCAAACGGCCCCAAAACAGCGAGGGGAACCCGTCTTAAACAGCCTCAAGAGAGAGACAAACTCAGCTCAAACGGCCCCAAAAGGGAGAGAGGAACTCGGTTCAAATGGCCCTAAAAGAGAGACAGACTCAGCTCAAACGGCCCTGAGAAGGAGAGACAAAATGTGCTCAAACAGCCCTAAAAGGGAGACAGACCCATCTCAGCCTCAAAAAGGAGAGAAACTCAGCTCAAATTGTCTCGAGAAGGAGAGAGAAACCCTACTCAAACAACCTTGAGACATCCATGGGCAGCTCCATCATCCCAGTGGTACAGCCTTAGCACAGCTCTGTCCCAGGGAGCAACACCTGGAGTGTCCTGGGCAGAATGAAACCCCAAATCCTTGGACAAATAATCAAACAGGAGGAGCTTTGCCTGTGGACGTCACCTGTTGTTGATGGGAATGTGGACACACAGAGACATAAAGCTGCTCCCAAAACAACCTGGGAATGTGGGATAGGGAATTTGCAGTGTTGCAGAGCAAAAACATCACCTGGGTGGAACCGAAAAAGGTCCCCGTGTCCTGTCTGGGGCCAAGTGTCCCACCCTGCTCCCACATTCCCCCTGCACCACATCGGCCCTGAAGTCAAACTTGATGAACCCAAGGCTCTCCCCACAGCTTTAATAGGAGGAAAGTCCTCTCCTGCCGGGAGAAAATAAACCTGTGTAGGACCAGGGGATCGACCAAACCTCAGCTCAGAGTGACCCCACTGCTCTCCACCTCTTCCCACAGCAGGAGGGACCTGCTGAGGCTCAAACCCAACACAACTCAGCAGCTGCTCTGCCACCCTCTCCCCTTCTTCATCCAAAAACCTCATTTCTCTTTTCCACTCCCTATTGGGGAGGGCTGGGTTGTCATTGGGGTATTATTATTATTATTATTATTATTATTATTATTATTATTATTATTAACGTGCAATCATGTTTCAAAGCCCAGATTTCCATCCAAAAGAGTAGGAGGCCGTAGTCAGACTTCCCAGACCACAAAGACGCACGGCTCCGTGCCTTTTCCAGCCAGAGTTTCCATTGTATTCTTCCCAGATGAACTTTTAAAATGTGTGTGTGTTATGTGTCAATGTGTGCGCAAACGTGCGTGGTTTTACCGCTCTTAAAAATAAAAAAGAAGGCTAAAAAAAAAAAAAAAAAGAGTGAGCAAGTGAGGCTTTCAGGAGGTTAATCACCGACGTGCTGCCAAGTTGGATATGTGCATGGAAGGGGGGAGTCAAGGGTTTTAATCCCAGTTTTTGATAAATAGAAGACATTCTAGTCATAATAAAAGGTGTTTTACACTTGAGGGGAGGAATAAGGGGGAGAGAAAAGGAAAGTTTTGGCCAGGCACCGCGAGCTCCTGAGCCCAAACAATGAGGTTCAGAAACATAACTGTAACGCATTAGTAAATTGACAATGAAATTGCAGTTACTTCACTGGCTCTTTATTAAATAAACACAGCCCGAAAGGGACCTGTCTGCCCCGGAGGTATTTGCAGAGGGTTCACGTTACAAACCCAACACCGGCACCGCTCCCCCCCCAGAGCAAACACATTCCAGTCGGACCCTGCGAGGTGGGGCCAGCCTGGCTTTTCCCCTGTCACTGTTTCCCTCTCTTTCCTGGAGATCCCGAGTTTTGCAGCCTCTGGCTGCTCCCAAGGAATTTCATCCCCAGCCACGGCTCCCCTTAGGACCGGGTGGGAGAAGGGGGGTGGGACCAGGACACTCTGGAGCAGCACCTGCCCCTGTCCCTGCCCTGCTCCTACACCTTTGGAAAGGTCTGAACCTCCCAGGATTCCTTCCCATCCCACCCCCAACTCCTGGTGGCAGTTCTGCTGTTCCTGACACTTCCCGCTGAATCCCAACAACAAAAAATTCCCCACCCCTTTCAACCAACCACCACGGATGCCTTTGCAGCTACAGCCCCAAGCAGTGACCAGCAGCACTTCCCACTCAGCAGCTGCACAAAAGGGGCTTCCAACAACTCTCCATCTCCATCCTGCTCTGGATTGCAGGAATCAGCATTCCTGACACTTTGCCAAAGCTTTACCCACAGCCCCCTGACACCGCAGCCACCATGGAAGTGCCGTCACCCACCAGAAACCTTTGGAGAAACAGCTGCAGCTCCTCCACAAGGTGAAGCCACCTTACAAAGCCTTCACCTGCAGCTCTACCCGACTATTCCAGCCAAATCCCAGCCCCATTCCAGCAGGGAAGCTGGGGTAATCCACCCCCCCCCCCCCACCACTTCCACACACACGCTCGCTGGAGACAAAAGGAACGTCAGCGTGTTCAGCACCTTGCGAGGCCTTGAACAGCTGCCAAGGGCCTTTGGAGAGGGGCCAAGGCAGTCCATGAGATGTGAGGGATAGGGATTCTCAGCAGCCCATGGGGTCTGGAGCAGGCTGTGCTACTGTTGGAGCCTGGTCACGACACGCTTCCCCCTTGTTCCGAGATGTACCTCCTGTGGAGGCAGCTTTTCCCCGGCAGGAATTCTATCCCTGTCTGCCAGGAGCAGGGAAAAGCCTCTGCTCTTCTTTCCTGCAGCACCAGCACTCCAAGAAGCAGTGGGTTAAGTGTTTTCCTGCTCTGCTGTCATCGTGGGCTTTGTGGGAAAACATCAGACTCCCACAAAGGTAAAATACAGAGGTGGGAGGAATCCTGGGGAGCAGAGAATTTACCTGTCACTAATTCCATCCGACCAGTCTTCACCTGGACTTCAAATTTCCCCAGCTCAAGGCTCACATTTCCAAACCTTCATGAAGAAGCCTGAAGTGATGGGAAACCACACCAAAATTCCCTCTTTCTGAGGTGATTTCTTCAACGCCTTCTACACAAACCTGAGCCTTGGAACAAGGGTGAGGCCATCCTGCTGCCACTGAGGAGCCTCCAGGCCTGTTCCTGCAGGGAGCAGCCAGAGTCAGGGGGATGAAGAGGAAGCAGAGATACAGCCACTGATGGGAATTCACGGAAGAAGAAATTGGCATTTTTTGGTTGTGTTTTCCTGTCGCAGAAGTCAGGAGGTGAAAGCTCAGGGCAATAATGATGATGTGGTTTTACTCCAACTCTGCATCAAAGTCAGGGTAGGGATGCTCAGCACCTAAACATTGGTGTAGGGACCACTGGTGAGTGATGATCTGGGCTCCTCCTCTTTGTTCCATCCCCTCAGGTGTCCAACTGCTTTAAAATCCATCAGGATCAAGCTCACACCAAGTGTTTCCTTCACCATCCTGTTTTTCCACATGAGCAAATGGTGGTGTTGGCACATCGAGCCTTTGGAAGGGCTTAGCGAGGGGGGAGCAGCAAATTCTCAAGGATTTTGGGATCTTAAAGCAAGGCTGGATGTCTCTCCCTAAGAGAGGATGCTCCAGCTCCGCCAGGGAGTGCCTGGAGAGGGTGGGAAGGGGCAGGGGGTGAGCTCAGCTGCTCCAGGGGATTCCATCTGGCCCTGAGGCTGAACAGGGAATCACAGATCTGGCTCCTTCCCTGCCAAAAGCAGCTTTAATTTGGTGACTGAGTGCAAGACACAGCTTTCCACAGAGTTCTTTCATTCCTATAGACAGGTGGAGTTTCAGACTTTTTTTTTTTTCCTCCCAGCTTGGTGCAGCCTCCAAGTTTCCCTGTGGAAATTCCATCCCGGGATGGTTTTCTCTGGGAGTTACCTTTTGCAGACTGCTCGGTGCAGCCCCCTCTTTAAAGGGGGTCTGACCTTCTCCTACCTGGGACAGGGGTGAGTTTCCTAATCCCACTTTAATCCACTGTGGATTTGCCCTTTGTGGGCAAGGCATAAAGGAGAGAGACTGCAAGGCAAAATTTACAGGGAGTTACACTCCTGGAGTCTCCATCTTTTTCCCATCCAGGCGGTTCTAAGCATCCTCTCTCCTCACAGTGCTCTCCCCGTGATTTCAGAATGCTCCCACCTTCCCCTGCCCCATTTTCCAAGCCTTCCCTTACCATCTGGGAAGGAGGGCTGGAAGCCACCCTGCAATGAAACCTTACCCTGCCTCTTTTCCCAGCCTGTCGGACAGAACAAGTCAGCTGTGGGCCTCAGCACCAACTTTAAACAACCGCCCAATCCAGCAGGTCAGGCCATTTTAGCATCTGTACCTTTTATTTCTAGCAGACTGTTAATAATTAAGTGATGCCTTTCATACAGACATTTACAATAATTTAACCTTGCCCTTGCTGTGTAATTTATTCTTCGCAGAAGCCAATAAAAATAAAGGCTCCATATTTCGTCTCTCTCGCTCATTCTCTGTCCATATATATAAATATATACACACACATACAGCCAGGAGAGTGTAATAGGTTTCACATATTGTTCCATAGGTATCATTAGGGTACCAGAGCCAAGTGTCTCAGTTCATATGACTCTTTATAGATGCCTTATAATCCACATAAAATTGAGTTTATGTTTCCTTTCCATCTGCTGATTCTAAAACAAGATGAGGAAGGGTTTTCTTGCTCTTTTTCTCTGTTTTTTCCCTTCTTCATTCTAGTCCTCACTGCATCAAACTCAAAATTTGCCACTGGTTGTAAAGAGGAACCAACAATCTCCAAACTGAACATCCCTTTTAGCCATCTCTTGTGATGTCTTATCTCTGTCCATGATAAGCATTAAAGGTTCCTGGAAAAACGTTGGAGCAAAAATAAATATCAAACCTCCTGCCCAGGGAGGAAAACCCTTCCCAAGTTTGCCATGGAGTCATTATTCCTGTTTCTAAATCCACAGAATCCAGCAGGTAGGTGGAATAGGAGCAAGGGAAGGGACTAAAAACCGAGATTTATTTCTTCTCCAAAAAAAGCAAAAAGAAAGGAAAAAAAGCACAGGACAGGGGAAAAAAAGAGCCAGAGCTCAAAGTGTTGGCTGCACTTCCACAGCAAGTCCTAAAGAGGCTACGCAGAGAAACAAAAGAAAAATATTTTCCCCTAAAGAAACATTCGTAAAAACACATTTATTAAAGCCCCAAAAATTCCATAACACTTCGGTGCTCTGGAGAGTGCTGGGCTGAGCACGGGGCCTGCCCTGCAGGGCCTCCCAGTCTGCCCAGTCCAACCCAACCAGGGCCACCAGCATAGCACAGCTTGGCCTGATCCTCATGGAAGAGGACCTAGGACCTCAGCTGGGCTGTTCTGTGCTCCCAAAAATCCCCTTTAATGTCCTTCCTCAGCTCTAACCTGCTCTTAAAACCCTCCTGCTTTAGTTATTCCACCTTTTTAACAGGAACCATGCCACGGGACAGGTTGGATGGGGCTTGGAACAAGCTGGGATAGTGGAAGGTGTCCCTGTCCATGGCAGGCAGTGGAACGAGATGGGATTTAAGTCCGTTCCAACCCAAACCAGGCTGGGATTCTGTGTTGGAGAGGCCTGGGGCACACGGGGGACCTGCTTCCCCTGGTAACACTGGGAAAATTTCCCATTCCATCCCAACCACAACTTTTTATCCCGGATCCTCTGGAGCAGCAGCTCCATGAAATCCCCCCTCGTGTTGGCTTTGTTGCTGTTTTCCAGCAGGAGGATGGGGAAGGACAACTCAGCTCCTGGTGCCCAGCAGGGCCAGCTCGGGGCTGTTCCGTGGTCCCCGTGAGCTGATGGAAAACTTTCCCCAGCATCAGGTGTTGCTGCTGAGTGTGAGCTGCTCCAGTCCCACCCCGAGCAAGTGTTATAAACACACAGGCACAATCTAAATATTTATGGCACATGAAATCTCCCGTCTGCTCAGCGCTGAGAGGGAGGGAGGGAGGGAGGGGGAGTTAGGAGGTGATTATTGAGCAGGGCCTGTAAACCCAAAATGTGGGATTGAGCTGTGTCCAGTGCCCAGGAATGGTCACAGCACCAGGGCCAGGTGTCAGCTCAGCTCCCTGGCAATGATCTGAGGGCTTTGTCACCGCCTGGGCTCGGCTGGGCCAAGCCACAGCCTGGCTTCCATGGGGAACCAGCAGATGGAAAACACGGCCCTGGCTTTGTGGGCTCCTTTTCCTCTCAAGCACCTCCTGAGAAAGCGGCTGCTCCAGCTCGTAAAACCTTCCTGGGGCTGGGGAGGAGGAGCAGAGCACGCCGGGCAATTATTTCCCTGGCCTGGAGAAAAATTATGATAGAATTTGTTTTCTTATTCGTGCTATTTTTTGCTCGGATCTCTGGGGGTTTTGTTAAAGGTTGAAATAAAATTTAAAAAAAAAAAAAAAAACCAAAAAAAACCCCAATGAAAACACAAGACAACAGAAGGAGAGAGGCAGGCTGGGGAAGTTCCATGTGTTTCTGGAACAATTGCCCATTGATCCAGCCTGGAAAGTGCTGAGTATCTGGAGGTGATAGGACTGTCTTGGCAGCAAGAAACGGAGCTGCTTTTGGAAAAATACTCCACTTAGCAAAGTTTGGGGAGCTGGTATTGCCCAAAAAGGCCACACCAACACCAATCCTGCCCGTGCTGCTCTCTGCGCCCACACCAACTCCCCCAGGCCACCACGGAGAGCTGGTGTGGTGAATGGTGCCCGCAGCAAGTCCTTCCTCCCCTCCACTGCTGCTCCCAGTGATTCCCATCAGGAAGGGGGACACCACAAGGAGCAGTGGGATTTTAGCTCCTGGTGGCTTTGGTTCCTGGCTGCCAGAAGCCAAGAGAGCAGCACTGGGCTTTCGTGCTCTGCTCGGCTCTCCAGGGAGCGTGCTCAGCTGAGCCCCCAAAGTCAGTTTAACTCAGCAGCAGAAGTGCAACAGAAGGCCTTGATGTTTTTCCTGAATGAGTCCCAGGGCTGAGTGATAAAATCCAGGTAATTTCAGCTCCAACTGGGAATTTTTACAGAGTTTCACCTCGATTTGTGTAGGTGATGTGAGCACAGGCTGGAGGCAGGATCAGCAGGACAGGGGGTGATCTCCACCAACCAAGACCTTGTTTCTCAAAAATGGCCTCGTTTTTTTCCCAGCCCTGCTCTGCAAAGCCACTCACAACCTCAAGGAACCTTCAGGGCCTCCAAGGGCTGCCAAAGGAGAGCAAACACGGCAACTTGCACATCCCTGGAAGCAGGAGCAGGTCATGGATCACTTCGGAGAGGCTGCAGAGGAGCAGGGCCCCAGCCCAGCACAGCCAGGACGCACATGGGTTGAGCTCCACCAACCAACCAAGACCTCACTTCTCCAAAACAGCCTCGTTTTTTCCTAACCCTGCTCTGCAAAGCCACTCACAACCTCAAGGAAGCCCTCCAGGGCATCCAAGGGCTGCCAAAGGAGAGCAAACACGGCAACTTGCACATCCCTGGAAGCAGGAGCAGGTCATGGATCACTTCGGAGAGGCTGCAGAGGAGCAGGGCCGCAGCCCAGCACAGCCAGGGCATGCTGGGGTTGGCACACCTGGCTGGTTTTGGCACTCGTGGCTCGTGTTTACACCCACAGCAGCGCCAGCCCCTCGCCCCAGCCATGGCAGCCACAGGCTGAGCACAGCCCCACCGAGGAATTCTGCTCCCAGGAGGCTGAGAGTGTTTTCTACAGGAGAAAAAAAAAAGGAATCTGCCCTTGGGAAAGGTGCTGTTTTTCGTGTTTTTAACCAGGCGAAGTTGGACGTCACCTCGTGCTTACATGGCCTAACTCACTGGGACTTCGGGATTCACCAGAGTCGTCAGCAAAAAAAGGGGCAGCTTTGGAATTCTTACCGTTCCCTATTTCCCAGATCTCTCATTTAGAACTCTCCTACACCCCAACAAAGCACATTCCTCCAGGAACAACAGCCCAGCCAAAGGTAAAGCTACTGTGGATGTCCAGAAGCCTCCAGGCTACCCCACGTCTGAGCTCAAGCCTCCAAAAAAGCCAAAACCCTCCAGCTCAAAGTAATAGACACATCTGCCAACAGCTTCTTTTAATTTTCTGGAACCGCTCTCTAGATTACTTCATTGCCAAGAAAAAGAAGAGATATTTATGATAGCAACTGGAAAGCCTTGAAATTCCAAGGCAGGTCCTTGGTGGTGCAAAGTGAGGCTGCTCGAGTGAGTCGGGGGGCCCCTGCCAATTCACACAGGTTGGAGTGGCTCTCTGCTCTTCTCTCCTGGCTGCCCAGCACGCAGGGACAATTAAAGGCAGCTCAGGCAGGCCCTCCATGAATATCTGCCACTCTCTGCTCTGAAGTCATCCGCTTGGAAAAGAAATGGAAGGGCAAAAATTCAGGAGTGAAAGCAGACGTTTGCTCCTACCTTGAACTCGGAGCTGCAGCTTCAGTAGGAAAACCAAAAGCTGGAGGGACAGGGAACACCTGCTGAGAGTGTCCAGCAATTTCCTCGAAGGCTTGTTTCTGTAAACCAGGGGAAAATATAAATTTTTAGTTTGCAATAGGCTTGTGAGTATTAAAAACAGGTGAGGCAGGGAGAAGTTTCAACAGCAAAGGAGCACGAGGGAGCTCTGGAGACACAGAACCCCTGAGCAGGTGCCTGGGTTTCTGGAACATTCAGCAGGTGCTCATGTGCAGCTCAGTGAATCCCAAATTTTCCTGTCCTGAAAAATGTTTTCTCCATCAGGAAAACCCTTTGCTGAGGTGGGTTTGGTTCTGAATCAGGGCCTGGTGTGGCAGGGGGCGGGTGGGGTTGGTCTGTCTCTCACCTGGGCTGGGTGTGAGGAGACGTCTCCGTGGTTAATCAGGGGTTAAAGGATGGGCTTTGTTCTTAAGCTCTGGAATTCAAAAAAAAGGAAAATTTGGTCAACAGAAAAAGGAAATAACGGAGGTGTGCACCAAGCACTCACCAGAGTAGGAGCAAACACATAACCTGTGAGTAACTTTACTCATGGTAACAGCTCCCCTTGCCTTAAACTACTCACACTGGTGAAGGGATGGAGACTCCTGCAGAACCCTACAGAGCGCTTTTAAAATTATTTTTAAATTTTTAATTTTTTAACGCCTTAGAAAACCCCATAAAGCAGCTGGGAGCTCCTGTCACCCTGGGAGTTTGTGCGCACCAGGAACGAGCCCTTTGTTAGATCTGAATTTCATCTCAGGATGGAATTTATCGCCACAACATCACCCAGCCCTGAAAAGGGAGTTTAGAAAGGCCAGGGTGACACAATTTAAATTATAAGGCCATGAATGACAGCGCTTTAATCACCCCTAAAGCCACCAGTCCCTCCCAGCAAAGGGTGCTGGAACCACTGGGCAGGTGGGAGAATCTTCATTGGATCTAGGGATCAGGCCCAGATTTTCTATGGATTTCAACAATTTGATATCATTTCGATCCTTATTCAGCCAGATATTTTAAAATGTGCTAAATATCTGCCGTTCCCTCATCTCAAATTCCAGATTTTGCCTGGGTGTGACTGTTGTGGCAAGTGGTACTGGGTGAGCTCCTTGAAGAGGTTCTTCCTTACATTTGGAATGGGATTTTCCTTCTATTTTGGTGACACCTTGATTGTTTTAAAGCACTCGTCCCCTTTTGTTCCACTGACACTGCAGTGTGGGGATTTTTATTGTGGGGATTAAAAAAATTAACTTTTCCACTTATTTGGGGTTTCGTTTTCATTTTTTTCAGGAAGGAAAGACCCGGAAAAAAAAATGATAAAGAGAAAATGGAAGGTTGAAAATTATTGGGTTTCGGAGGAAAATATTTTTTTGGCATTGAAATGAGGAAAAGCACCAGGGTTAGGGAAAAAAAACCTGAACTGAGCTCTGAAACTTTACCTTCCTTTAATTATCCAGGTGACATTTCAGACATTTAGTCTGATTTTTTTTTTTTTTTTTTGCATCTGCATATTGAAAACACCCTTTTAAAAAGGTGTTTCAAAAAAAACTTTCAAAAAAAACCCAGCTGCTCCCAAACATTTATTTAGCAAAAAGTAAATTTTATAAAAATTCAATTGCAAAGTAGTTATTTGAATTTTATATATATATATATATATATGTATATATTTTTTTTTTAAGGAAAGAAGAATCCCAAGAAAGAAAGTATTTGATGGCTAATAATCTCATTTCAATATAATAGGACCTTTCTTTTGCAAAGAGCAAGACAGGTTAAAAGATATAATTATGACTTTGCAAACTCTCCCAAGTGCTACGAGATCATCTGACAGTTCTGATCCCGGGCTCAGCTCTCAGAGGGGAAAAGTCTTTGTCTAGTTAGAGAGTTAAAGAGACAGGATCCCTATTCCACCCTCTGCCTACATTGCAATTTAACTGTCAAAAAAATCCAAGCTGCAAAATTGTCTTATTCCAACACAGCGCAAGGAAAGAGAGAGAGGTTTGAGGCTGACCTGTCAAACGCACCCTCTTTAAAAATGTATAATATATTTTAAACATTTTTTTTCCAGAGGTACTTAAAGGTTAAAGATGTGCCAAAGAAGGAGGATGGATTTTTTTTTTTTTTTCCCCCCCTTCCCGTAAAACTTTTTAAAAAAAAAAAAAAAAAGAGAGAGATAGAGGCATAAAAAAAAAAAAATTCGAAATTAGGGATCATCAGTGTAAAAAATCCCCTGAAGATCAAAAGGAACACATTAGAATCACATTAATTCTGATTAAAAAAAAAAAAGAAAAAACCGAGAATAAATCCCCTCTTTCAATGGGAAGAGAGAAACTTGGAGGACATTGAAATGGTGTTTCCATTGTCAGGATGTGCAGGAAGGTGGAGCAGAGTGTCAGGGAGAGCCGGAGCCCACGGAGCCACGGGCAGAGCCTGGTGACACTCCAGGATTTTCCTGGGCTTTTGAAAGCTTGGCTCTTTTCGTGTTTCAAAATCGGGAAAGAAGGAGAGGAAACTATTTTTTTCCCCAAGTAACCAAACAAAAGGAGCCATTTCCACGGTGTGGGGGGGGGGGGGTTTCCAAGGAGCCACAAACAAACAATTCCCAGGCATTTTTTGACCAAATATAGATGGCAAAAAGGCAGCTGGACACGGCCAGAGGCTCATCCGAGGTGCCACCGGCCGGGCACGTGGCCGTGTCCCCACACACCCCCTGTCACTCCACAGGGACACAGGGGCTGGGAGCAAAGCCTGGGAGCTGCAGGAATGCCAGGCTGGGATCTGTGAGCACTGGAGTCACAGGATGGGTTGGGTTGGGTTGGGTTGGGTTGGGTTGGGGGGACCTTAAAAATCATTTTATCCCACCCCGTGCCACGGGCAGGGACAATTCCACCACCCCAGGTGGCTCCACGCCCCTTCCAACCTGGCCTTGGGCACTTCCAGGGATCCAGGGGCAGCCACAGCTCCCATGGACAGCCTGTGCCAGGGCCTCACTGTAAAAAAACTCCCATTATTCATCCTGCTGCAAGTCAGGAACGAGACCCCCACAAATCATGAGTGAATTCCCTGGAGACAATGTTTTCCCACCTGACAGAAAGCAGGTGGGAGCGTGTTCAGGTCCATTATCCACTTCCATCCCATCCCCAAAAACTGGGAACTGGAGGAACTGGGATCTCCCAGCCCAGAAGAGTGTTTGGAGTCTTTATCTGCTGCTTGTCCAAGGAGCCAGGGGGGTTTTCCTCCCTCCTAAACTGGGATCTGCTCCTTCCCAGCATCCATCCTCGATGGATGGATGGATGGATGGATGGATGGATGGATGGATGGATGGATGGATGGATGGATGGATGGATGGATGGTTGCACAGCCAGGGGTGGGTGACAAATTTGTGGTTTTGGGACAAAAAATCACGTGAGATAACATCCCTCCCTGTCCCTCTTGGCATTGGAGATCATTCCCATAATGATCCCCTCTTCCAGACACTTGGGCCTCAAACCCCCCAGGAAAAATGGGAATCTCCTCCAGGTTCTCAGCTGATCCTTCCAACCCAAGGCTGCCAGGGAAGGGACTTGTCTGAAAGTCACAAAAATCTGTTTAGGAGTGAGAGCCAAAGGACACAACCTTGGGGATTTCCCCAAATTATTGAAGATCAAATAGTCCCAATCCAGCAGCACCTGCAGACTTTTATCACCTGCACAGGGGCTGCACAGCTGGGCTGATGTTTTAGGCTTTGAAGTGCTTGGAAACAGCCCCTGATTTCCTTGGATTTACACAAACACCAAGGCCGTGGGCACACCCAGTAAATCCACCCTGAGTGGTATCAGCACAATCCAAGATAACCTGGCACCAGGCTGATAAGGGGCAGGGAAATCACCCCACCCCTGTGCCAAACTCCTGCCTTTCCAGCCCTCCTCATCCTGTGTTTCCAGCTGGGTGGGGAAATCGAGGAGCTTTGCAGCAGCAAACATCAGACACGGGAGTTTGGGAACAGGGGGAAGCTGTGTGCTTATCTTCAGTATTTAATAGATATCAACCTCTGGTGAGCTGGGGGTGACCAAACTTGAAAAAAAACCAGGGATGGGGACCTCCTTAAAGCATCCTGGCAAATGGATTTGTCCCTCGTGCCACACCGGGAAGTGTCAGCACAGCCCTGGTTCCATGGGACCCGCAGGGTGACTGGGATTACTCACTAAAAATGAGAGCCAGACTGGACTCGTGCCCTGGGAATGCTGCCAGATCCCTGCTCTGAAGGAATGAGGAGCCTTTGGGATGCTGCTTCTCTGACTCTGCAGAATCAGGGGCAAGGCTGGGATAAGAGCTCCTCACGAGGTGGCTCCAATCCCCCTTCCCTTCCATCCCGAGGGGCCTCCCCTGAGCAGCAGGTCCAGAAGCCAGCAGAGAGACCAAGGTGTGCTCCTGATGGATCACCCCAAGGAAAAGGCTCCCAGCAGCTCTTCCTTCCATGGATGTCTTCCCGAGAAGACAACAAAGCCTTTTCCATGCTTTCCATCCTGATTTCTCCTCAGTTTGCCTCAGCCTTGCCAGGGATGAGGTGGTGATGGGGGTTTCCCTGGAGCAGGATCTGGGTCTCCTTGGAAAAATCCTTGTGCCAAAGCTGATTTCCTTGTGCCACTGGAAAGCTGCCGTGATTCAGACGAACCCAAACTCATCTGCTTTGCACAACTCCCTCTTTATCCAACCCATTCTCCAGCTCATCTTGCCTTGTTTGGGATGAGTTTGGAAGGATTTGTCCCTCTCTGTTGGGGACAGGCTGCCTGTGACAGCACCAAGAGGGTTTCAGGTGTTGGAAGGGAATTCCAGCAGTGAAAATCATGGATGTGGCTCTGAGAAGACAGGGACAGTGGGGAGTGAGGCACTGCGAGTGTCACCTGATGTCAAAGGGGACACAATGATTCCAGGAACACCCATCCAAAGAGGAGATGGAATCAGCAGGAGCAACCCCAGGAAATCTCAGATAAGCCCATCCACGCATGGATTTATCCTGTTAAAATCATGGAATGGCCGATCCAAACCATTGCTGGGTAGCACCAGCAGCTTTTCCAGGAGTTTCTCAGGAGGGGAATTGCGCAGGGGGTGTGTGGCTGGTGGTGCCAGTGCCACCCTGTCCTCGGTGTCCCCACAACTGGAGCGGAGCTGCCTCCGGGCTGGGCCGGGCTCCGGTGCCATCCCCATCCCCAGCCGGGCCCCCCTCGGCGCACGGCTCTGCTTTGGTTTGATTGATTTTGTAATTGCTCCTTTAATTGAACAGTTACAGCAACACTACCAGGGAAAGGTTTCAGGGCTGTGAGGGGAGGTGGGAGGGTGTGGGGGTGGAAGGGGAATTGGAGCTGGGGAAAGAGCAAAATGGGTTTTTCCCTGTTTCTCGAGGTAAAAACAGAGGGAAGAGGCAGGGGATGAGTTCCCTTCAGCAGGAACTGGGGAGGAGGAGAGCCGAAAACAATAAATTACAGGAGGAGGGGAAAAAGAAAAATGAGAAGTGGGTTGAAAAGTGTGGCAGGGCCAGAGGGTCCCAGGGACTGCTCAGCCTCCAACTGACATCGGCTTCCTGCAGGCTGGGAGTGCCGGGATGAGGAAAATGGGCCACCAAGAAAGAAAACTGGGAAGCTCTGAGAGCTGGGAGGGGGGAACGAGCAGGACAAGGTGGGAAAAGATCTGAATAAAAGGTGCAGGAGCAACTTGGGGAGGCAGGGAAAGACATCCCTGTGTCAGAGGAGCTGCAGAGAGCAGCGTGGGGAGGCAGAACAGGTGAGCTCAGGAAGGGCTGTGCTGCAGAGGGGCTTCAAGGGGAAAGGACAATGGGACAATGGGACAATAGGATAATGGGATAATGGGATAATGGGACAATGGGGTAGTGGGACAATGGGGTAGTGGGACAATGGGACAATGGGGCAATGGGACAATGGGCAATGGGCAATGGGACAATGGGGTAATGGGGCAATGGGATAATGGGGCAATGGGATAATGGGACAATGGGACAATGGGGCAATGGGACAATGGGGTAATGGGGCAATGGGATAATGGGGCAATGGG
>WEKY01004786.1:55229-71844 GCA_013390045.1 Picathartes gymnocephalus | reverse complement strand
TGCGGGGGTGGCTCCGGGGGTCGTTGCGGGGGTGGCTCCGGGGCTCCTTGCGGGGGTGGCTCCGGGGGTCGTTGCGGTCCCTGGGCCCGGGGGACCCGCGGGTGACACCGGGGCTCATTCCTGAGCCTCCCCCGCCCCCTGGCGGCCTCGCTCCGCCACTGCAAGACCCCCGCGACCCCCGCCCGGGGCTCCGAAAAACCCAAAACCCCCAAAAAATCCCGATATTTTCAGAAAAGTATAACCCAGAGAGGCCTATGTGGGTGTGGCAGCAACCAGAGTCAATCAACTGCAACTCCAGGATTTCCCGGAAGGCAGCGGAGAGGGGATGGCTCCATCCTTCAGCTCCAAAGGAACTTTGGGGAATCCAAGGAGACAGTCAAGAGAAAAGACAGATTAATAAAGGTGTTCAAAGAAGGGGGGTGGCGGGAAACGATCCAAGTTGTCAGGAACACAAACGAGGAGGAAAAATTTTAAAATTTTTAATTAATTAAAAAATTAAGATATTTGGGATGCAGCCCTCTGGAGTCGGTCTGGAGTGGAAGGAGCGAGGGGAGGAGTGGAGAATGGGAATGATCTGATCTCTGAGGTCACAGTGGGTACAAAGGCATTAAAGTGGAGCAAGGCAGCAAAGAGCAGGGAGAGGCAGAGCTGGGAGGAGTGTTCAGATGGGGCTGGTGCAGCTCTGGAACAGGAGAACGCTGCAGCCTCAACTGGTTAAAGAGATCTTTAGAAATGACGTGGACAGACCTGATCCTGCTGTGTCACCGGGCTGGATTAAGTGACCTCCTGAGATAACATTCATCTTCTTCCCTGTGATTCTATAATTAAAATCATATTGATCCTCTGTCAGAGATGCGGCCAAAGGACCAACTTCATTACATTCCTGCTGCTCCAAGGTGCCAGGCCCTGGACAGGCGCCTCCCACCACCTGTCATGCCCCACAGAGCCTCTCCCCTCGGCCAGGACCTCCCATGGATGCAGCAAACGCCGTGGGAAGGGCTGAGGAGCAGCTCTTGGCTCAGTTTGGAGGCAACCACTTGCAGGAACTGAAGTAATTGCAGCCTCCTGGGGTTTGTTCACCGGAGCCCCAGCGCGTTCCCCGTTCTCGTTACTGCGCATCCAGTGCCTGATGAGAGAGGGATTTGGGGACAAGACAATGCCGAGATATCTAGCACAAAATGATTAGTCGGAATGTATTGTTAATAAGCTGCTTATTCATATAATTGGAAGTTATTTGCAGCCGGGGTGTCAGTGGAGTCTGCGTGTGCTGCTCTGCTGGAGCGGGGCAGGTCCCGGCCCAGGGGACTCTGCTGGCACTGGAGCTCCCCGCTCTGCTCTCGCTGCCTTCAAGGGCAGGGAAGGTGAAGGGGAGGCAGAAGGGGCTCAGCCAAGCCCTGCTGATGAGGGACACCATTCCCAGTGTGGGAAGCACGGGGTGTCTGGGAGCGGAGTGAAGGACAGGCCTTGTCCAGCATCCTCACAACACCCACAGAGAGAGAAAGGCCAGGGAAGCTTGGCCTGGAGGGAAATAGGACCTGACACTGCTCCTGCTTCCCAAAGCGGCTGTTTGGGACAGAACCAGGTGTGGAAGATCATGAGGGAGTCCCCCCAGAGCTGGCACAGCTGTCACCAAAGGGGCTTTGGTTGTGGGAGGCAGCTCCAGGACTGGCCTGGAGGGTTCCACAGGTGGCTCTGCCAGGAGAACTGGCTTTGTGTGGATTTGCAGGAGGCAGAGTTCCTCAGGGAGGCTGAGGGGAAGCAGGGCAAAAGTGACAGAAGCCATTCCCCATTCCCTCTGTTAGCCCTGCTTGAGCCCAGGCCTGCAGAGCCCCCGGGTGCAGAATCAGCCAGGAAAGTTTGTGTGACACCAAATCCCAGAACATTTCTCTCCTACCAGCCAGCAAGGAAGAGGAGTCAGGTAAGTTGACCTCACCACAGGCTGGGAGGGACAGGAGGGTGACAAAACAAATGCCACCAGCCAGGGAAGAGCAGCAGCAACAGCCTTTGGCACCAGGACAGGCCGTGCTCCGGGCTCAGCCACTTCCCCAAAAGCACTCTGAGATTATCTTCATATTAATGTTGTAACAAAACACGGGGACGTGTTTCCGCCTGAGGCAAGAGCTTGCCACTTCCCGCAGCTGTGTCACTGCCAGGCAGGAGGGGTCACAGGGCACCCACAGTGGCACAGGACACGCTGGGCAGCCCCCAGCAATGCCCCTTCCCTGGGCCTGAGGGTGGCCATGGAGCTGAGGGCCCTGTTCCTGCTGCCACTCTGCTTCCCAGGTAGGAGAAGGGCTCGGCGTGTCCCTGGGGATGGGGACACCCTGCCCCATTTCCTGCTGCCCAGGGAGCCCCTCCAACACCGGCCGGGCTCTGATCGGGCCAGGGGTGGGAGGGAAGGGCAGCCCCAATTCCCAGCACGCAGCCCTGGCTGCTCCAGCTGCGGGGATGATCCAGCCTGGGAGCACTGAGCCTCTCCCAGCCGGCTTTTCCCAGCCCGCTGGGCTCCCCTGATGGCTGTCCTGGGTCAGGGCAGTGTCCAGGGCACCACTGGCCCTCAGCAGCCCTGCAGAGAGCCCCCGGCACGGGGAGGGCTGGGGAATGAACCCGCAGCCTGCACAGCCTCACAGCCAGGAGCCGCTGGCACCGCCGGGGATGTGGCATGGGGGAACTTCACACCCTGCCCTGGCTGCTTCCCTCTGCCCCTTCCCACCATCCCCAACATCATCCAGCCCCCAGGGTGGTGGGTGCAGGGCTGGTCCCCATTTGCCCGCAGGCACAAGGGGCAGGTTTGCTGGGACAGCTCCCAGTGCTGTGCCACACGTGGCTTGAAGGTCCAACACCTCAGCCATCCTGTGGGCTTTAATCCACAGCTGCAGCCCCAGCTCAAATCTCGACCCTGCCCTTCCCATTTCCAAGCAGGTGAACTCAGCATGGGGAGTGGATTTTGGGTTTTGGAGTTCTTGCAGCCACCAGCGTCCGCGGGGGAAGGTTGGAGGCAGAGCTGCCCTGTGTCCCTCGGGAGGCTGTGGGCAGCCCTGCACCTTCCCAGAAAGGGTAATTGGCCATTGGAAGGAGCTGCCCGGGGAGCTGGTGGAGTTACCATCCCTGGAGGTGTTTAAGAAAAGACTGGATGTGGCACTGAGTGCCATGGTCTGGGTGACTGCGTGGTCTTAGGTCACGGGTTGGACTCGATGATCTCAGAGGTCTTTTCCAACCTTGCTGATTCTGTGATTCTGGGATTCTGTGACTGGGATTCTGGGATTCTGTGACTCTGATTCTGTGATTCTGTGATGTTGTGGTTCTATGACTGTGACTCTGTGATTCTGTGACTCTGGGACTCTGGGACTCTCTGATTCTGTGAGTCTTTGACTCTGTAACTGTGATTCTATGATTCTGTGGTTCTGTGGTTCTGTGATCAGCTCCTCTCTCCCTCACCACATCTGATCCTTCCAGGTCTCCAAGGCCAAACCTCTGAAACCCAGAGACGACGGGAAGGGGACACTCTGCACATCCAGTGTCCTTACCCAGCATGGGTTGGTGGCTCGGAAACAAAATACTGGTGTCACCTGACAGATGAAAGATGTCCAGAATTAGTGCGGACATACTATGAACATATGAGACAATCTAGGGATGGGAAAATTAAAATAAAGGATGACAGCACTGCTAGGACTGTGTCCATCAACATGACTGACCTCAAGGCAGAGAACTCAGGCACGTACTTGTGTGTTCACTATTCCACCGGAAATGTAATAAAGACAATCTCCCTGAATGTGTACAAGGGTGAGTACCTGTACCCCACCCAAAGCCAGGCAACATTATCCCTTCTCCTGCTCTGCCCCCCTCTCCCCCACAGCTGAGCAGCTTCCCTTGATCCCCCCCTCCCCTTCCCCAGCCTCGCTCCCTGCTTTCCCTCCCACACAGGGAGTGAAGGAGTCCCACAGTCCTGGCTGGTCCTGCTGGCTGCCTCGTGTCCTGCCCCACCTCCCCCCTGCCCTGCCCTGATGAGGGGCTCTCCTGAGGGAGTTGCCCCAGGCTGTGGTCTGTCCCAGGTGCCCGTGTGCCCAGCACTGACTGGGCAGTGCCCACCTTTGATGTTTCACAGAGCTGCTCAGGTGGGAGTTGGACACGTTGTCAGTGCAGTGCCCCAACAGGTATGGCATGGTCTGGTGCCGGAGAGAGCAGACTGGCTGCACAGTCCTGGTGGACAGAGAAACATCTTTAAGTCAGAGTGAAATTAAATCCCTGCAAGACAGAGTATCAATGAAGTATAATCCTCAAGGGTCTCTCACCGTCACCATGAAGAAGCTGCAGACGTGGGACACTGGTGTGTACTGGTGTGCACTGGGCCCTGAGCGCAGCCGGGTAATGGAGGTCGTGCTGTCAGTGTTCAAGAGTGAGTACCTGCCATGTTCTATGTCCAAGGGTGGGTTCTTATTGCATTCTCAGTGTCCAAATGTGGGTTCCTACTGCATTCTCAGTGTTCAAGAGTGAGAACCTGCCATGTTCTGTGTCCAAGGGTGGGTTTTTATTGCATTCTCAGTGTCCAAGGGTGGGTTCCTACTGCACTCAGTGTTCAAGAGTGAGAACCTGCCATGTTCTCAGCGTCCAAGGGTGGGTTCTTATTGCACTCTCAGTGTCTGAGAGTGGGTTCCCACTGCACTCTCAGTGCCCAGGAGTGAGCTCCTCCTGGCAGCCAGGTGTGGATGTGGGCAGGTCTCAGCCCAGGTGACACCTGGCTGTCCCCCTGCCTGTCCCTCCAGCTCACACAGTGCCAGCTGATCCCTGGCACCTTCAAGCCAAAGCTCAGGCCTGTCCTTTCATGCTCCGTGTGCTCCCAGCAGAGGCTCAGGGGAGGTTCCTGTGAGTCCCACAGATGGGGACTCCCATCCCACCTGCCTCCCACAGAGCCAGACCAGTGGCTCCAGCACTGGTTCCCACTGGGCGCTGCTGGGACCCTCCCCCATGGCAGGCACTGCTCTTGCTCTGACCCCACAGCCACCAACCCTCCCAGACCCTATGGGCTGAGTGTCCCACCCTGGGGAAACCAGAGGAGGGGAACAGAACCCCCAAATTTATGACACCTCTGCATGGGGAATCTGGGTGCCGTCCCCCTCTGCTCCCAGGGGTAGGTGGATGTGGAGGTGGATGCAGCCCCAGGGTATTCCAGTGCTGGGGAGGGGGTGCTGCTGTGGGATCCCAGCCTGGGGTCTGAGCACACGTCCTGGCTGTTTTCCAGGGACCCAGCAGTACACAGCCAAGGAGTCAGGCAACGTCTCTGTGCAGTGTCACTACAAGCTCGCAGACTACAGGAGCATCAGCAAAGCCTGGTGCAAAAAGGGACAGGGGGAACTGTGTAACGTGCTGGTCAGCACCAGCTCAGAGCCCCCGGGGGGACACAGCCCGGCTCAGGAAGGTGTCAGGATCCAGGATGACAGCCGGCAGGGCATTGTCACCATCACCATGGAGCAGCTGCGGCTGCAGGACTCGGGCGTGTACTGGTGCGCGCTGCAGGAGCGCTCCGGCCTGGCCCGCATGGAGGAGGTCACGCTCAGCGTTTCCAAGGGTGGGTATGGATCTGTCAGGACACTTTTAGAGATTCCAGACTCCTTTCTCTGCCTGCTCTCTCCCTCTGCACTGCCCAGCTGAGCCCGCCTCCCACCTTGCCTGTGTTTGCCTGCCCAAACCTTACAGCTTTGGACCTTCTCGTGGTCAGCACCCTGTGGAACAGCAGCAGGGATGGGAGCAGATCCACATCGGTGCTGTGCTGCTCCTCCTTAACCTGGGAGCAGCTTCAGCTGGCCCAAGAGGGGCTTTTGTCACTCAGTGTCTGATACCAGCTGTTTATAACAACTTTATAGCCCCTTTGGAGTGACTCATCCTTTGGCTTTCAAAGACCTCCCCATTGGGTTGTCAGGGGAACAACTTTAGACTCAGATTTTACACATCTGTGACTTCTGGGTTCTCTTTCAGACAATGTTTTAGTGGTAAGGGAAGGCACTGAGGCCCCTGGTAGTGGCAGAGCAGCACCAGGCTGCAGCCTGGCTCTCACAGGACTAAAGGAACAGGCAGTGCAATGGGAGGGGACATTGGGATGCTCTGGATAAACTCACAGGATCAGGGCTCTGGGCACGGGAGCAGCAGTGGCAGAGGTTCCACTGCTGAGTGCAGAGCAGCCCCACAGTGACCATGCCTCTCCTCATGTCTGTGATTGCAGCCTTGCCTCCAGGGGGTTTTCCAGACACTGAAAGCAGAAGTCAAGAAATTCTTTTGGGCGACAGCCCAGAACCCAGGTAAGGCCTGAGAGGAACCTCTGAGCCTGAGCACACGTGAGTTATTTGTGTTGGACTCCTGGGGCAGGCCCTGGGCACTCTCACCTGGGCCTGCAGAGGAATTGGATGTGACAGGATCCTCACCAAAGGTTGCCTCTCCTCCTCCAGCTCCTGCCCTAACCCTAATCCAGAGGAAGAGGCCAATTGGTAAAATCATGTCACAGCCTTCTGCAGGTGCCTCTCTACTTCTTTATCCTTCTCTCTTTGGGCTCTGCACTTCACATGAACAGAACCCCCAGATTCTACCCCTCAGCCTTGACAGCTCACTCCTGTCTGAATATTTAACAATGGGACAGTCCTTGGCTGCTATTATTCCACTTACCTGTTAAATGTAAAGGATTTTTCCCCCTTTGGACATCTGCTGTCATCGATGCTACAGCAGAACCTAAGAGCACAATCAGCCCTCAGCTCCCAGGAGCTGCCAAACACAGCAGGAAAAGACAGTTCCTGCTCCAGAGAGCCTGGAATTGTGCTCAGAGCTTTGAAGAGTTGCTTTTTTCTGGAGACAGCCCGGACAAAAGTCTAGGAAAAGCTCAGAAGGCACAATCAGGTAGGATAATCAAGAACCAGGAACCAGGGAAGGTCCCCAGTACCTCTCATTCCCTTCTGGATCAGCAGGGCCTTGCCCAGCCTCATAGATGGAGGATCCTGCAGGATCTGCAGGAGATCTTGCAGGAGAACCAGACCCTCCTTCCAAGTGCTTGAACTGAGCACATAAAACCTGTCCCTGTCCCTCTTTCTGTCCCTGTTTGGTGCTGGGCTGTTAAACCACCCCACACTGGTCACTCCCTTCCTCTCCCCCAGCTCTGATGGGAACACCTTCATCGTCCTGTCCGTGGTGCTGCTCATCCTGCTCCTCCTGGCCCTCCTCACCTCCACAGCCCTGGGTGTCAGGCTCTACAGGCTCCTGGCGAGAACAGGTACGTGGAGCTGGAATGGTCCCAGGCAGGGCTTTCCCTGCCATCCCTGCACCCCAGGTGAGCTCCTTCCCGGTGCCCTGGTCAGGCTGGGAGGCCTCAAGGCAGGCTCCTCCCTGCCTCCCCTCACAATCAACCAAACCCAGGTTCCTCCAGAGCCTGCACAGGGCTGGAAACACCTTAGAGGAGGAGTGGAGAGAGTAAAGTGTTCCCAGACTCAGGGCAGAGGAACATCCACTGCTCCTATCACTGGGCAATTCCACAGCTTTCCCAAACCTCCTCAGGCACAGGGCTTTTCATGGATTTCTCTGCATCTAAACTCTCTGATTTTGGCTCATCCCAAAGGTAACAGAGAAGCAGAGGACACCAGTGACAGACCAGAGGGCACAGCACAGGTAAGGAAAGGGAATCATTTCCCACATGGTGCCAAATCCCTGACTCACATGGTGCCTGACCCAGCTGGTGAGGACCTTGGGGCTCAGTTTGGTTACAAACAGGAGGGAAATGGTGTTTCATGTCAGCAGAGAGAGGAATATTCCTGGCTGGAGAGAGAGGGGGGGTAATTAATGCAAGGAAACTCCAGTAGGAACAAACCCAGTGGAGCAAATTCTAGTAACCCCTGAGAAGGGACTCAAGGAGTAGCAAGCAAGGTCAGAGCATGAGGTTGTCACCTGTATCCAGGAGAGGTGGTGAAGAAGAGAGTTCTCTGTTCTTTCACCTCTGTCACAACCAAAGGTAAATTTTGACACAGCTTCTCCTTTCCTTGTGGGAAAATCTCCTTCTCCTGGCAGCAGCTGTGGCCTGGCACTGACTCATGCTAACGAGTGTTCTCCCTTTTTTTTTCCCAGCCTGGGAGGAGGGAAAGCTCTCAGGATGACAGAAAAGGGCCAGCATACATCAACCTGAATGTGCAGCCCCACCCCAGCCCCGAGGACCCTCTTTACTGCAATGTGGAACCAAGTCAGGCTCACAGGAACTCCCAACACGTGGAATACACCGTCATCGCCTTCAACCAGCCCCCAAGGAACAACAGGGAATGAAGCACAGAACCCCAAACGAGGCAGAAATGGGAGGAAGGAACTGGGATTCAGAGTGGGAATGAGGAGTAGGAGGTGTGTGGATGGACACTGGGGAATGACCTGGGTTTTGCTGCTGTGTGTGTGGTGTTGCCTGAGCGTTTTCAGCCCTCCCTCCTGTTCCAGGGCCAAGCAGAGGTTTTGGCACACTCGTGGCAGATTGCCTCGGGTCAGACAGAGCTGTGGGGGAATTCCCAGGATCTCTTGTACATCTGCTTTTCCAATTCCATTAAAGTGCAGTGTCTTGGAGAGGCGCTGGAAGCCTGGCCTTGTGAAAAGGAGCAGTCTGGACGTGGCTGGGTGGGGTATTCCAGCTGTGTCCTGGTACAAACCCTGCCCCAATCCCAAGGATCCAGCTGCTGTGGCCAACCAAACTCATTCCAGTGCTGCAGGGATGGAGCTTGAACCTTGCTGTGGCTGGGTTCATTTTTCATGGAATGGGCAGGGGATGTGAGTGCTGGATTCCAAGAACAAGCAGAACCAACTCCTGCACTTCCTTGTCTCTGCTGGAAATGCTCCAAATGACACATTTTGTTTAGCAGTCATGTGAGGAGCAACACAAAATGATTTTGTGGGGCTCAGTTCCATTTCTCCAGGAGCTCTGGCTCCTGATTTCCCTGCCCCAAGCCCTCCTGGAGGTGACAGACCAAAGGGGCCTGAACCAGCCCTCATTCCCAGGCCAGTCACATCCAACAGGCTTCTCTTGCCAGGGCTGCAGCAGGGAGGCTGATGGAAATTTTTTGAGATTTTCAGGGCAGAGCTGACAGAAAGAAAAGGAAAATGGTTCTGGAAATGGTTCATTCAGCCCAACACTCCCCTAACGATTTGCTCTTCGTGCAGTTGCACTGGGTCAAGCTGTGGAAGAGTAATAGCAAAAAACAGTGGAGTGGAAGAGAGGCATTTTCGAGGAGATTCTTGAAGAGAATCCAGATTTGTGCTCACTGGAACAAGAAGGAACAAAAACTGCAATCAGTCACCTCACATAGAATTTCTAATCAGAGTGAGGGACCATTTTCTTAACCAGTAACTCGAGGAAAGGCACATTTAGGAATGGCCAGCCCTGCAGGTTTAGCACCACACCAGTTTAGAAGCCTGGCTCTATTTGTACTTGCATGGAAGATCTCCAAGTAAATAAATCACCTCAAAAATGAAAAACCAGCAGCCCACCCCCATCAGTTTGCTGATGCTCTGGGGGGTCTGTGACCGCATTCCTGAGCTCCTCCAGCACTGTGGCGTTGGCTGGCTCAGAACCAGTGTCCCCAGCAGAGATCCTGTGTCCTTTGTGCCAGGTACAGAACACAGGGGGGAGTTGGGCTTGTTTAAAGCACCCACAGCTTCTCCCAGAGCAGTGCCCCTGCCCTGCTGTCTGTGCTTGGATTTCAGACAAGGATTCTCCGTGCACAGGCTCTTCTTTCTCCTGAAAACCCAGGGGATGATTCCCCTCCTTCCCCCTCGGGATGCTGCCAGAGCTACAGTGAGAGCCTCCCTTTCAGCTTTAGAGAAATTCCCCCCACGCACAGCTCATTTAGCATGGTTTATCACCATCGTGCTTGGAGTGACAGGACAAGGAGAACGGCTTCCCACTGCCACAGGGATATTGGGAAGGAATTATTCCCTGTGAGGGTGGGGAGGCCCTGGCACAGGGTGCCCAGAGAAGCTGTGGCTGCCCCTGGATCCCTGGCAGTTCCAAGGCCGGGTTGGATGGGGCTTGGAGCAGCCTGGGATGGTGGAAGGTGTCCCTGCCCATGGCAGGGGGTGGGACTGGATGAGCTTTAAGGTCCTTCCAACCCAACCCAATCCATGATTCCACGATTCCATTAAATCCCAGACACCCAGGCCTGTGACTTCAGGCTACCACGTGCTGCTCCCTCCCAGGCTGACTGAGCTGGGGCTGGGACTGGGCAATGCTGATGCCTGAATTTTCAGCCCACGAGAGCCATGCCCGTCCCTGGAGGATTGCTCAATGTGCAGGATGAAAAAGATGCCAAGTTCCTGTGCTCCTTCCTTCCGGCACAGCGAGGAGGGGGAGAGGAGCTGCCCATGGGCAGAGCCAGCGTCGCTCCTCTCCAGGCTCCTCTCCTGTCCCTTCTCTGCTCAGCTCCATGGAGAAGCTCCTGCACCTCACCTTGGTCCTCCTGTCAGGTAAGAACCACACGTGGCTTTGGGGTTCAGGTGAAGGGTGAAGGACTGGGGCAAGGCTTGGTCCCTATCTCTATCTCTATCTCTATCTCCATCCTCAGAGTTTTCCCTTTTCCATTTCTTTACCAGCAGTGATCCCAGTGCTCCCAGATTTCCTCACAGGGATCCTTTTGAGTCAGAACAGGAAGCACTGATGAGAGAAGTCCTGTGTGCAATGTGAAATTGCAAAATCCTGCGTGTTTGCATTTGCAAATGGGATTTACATAGATGCAAATGACCACAGGCAGGGTTCAAGGGGAGGGAAATAAAACCCAGTGAAGGGCACAGCTCTGAAATCCTGGACACCTGGCTATTTCCAGCTGGGAAAGGAATGTCCATCTGAAATGAGGACCAAGGCACAGGGCCCAGCTGGGGCTCTCTGCAGCACTTTGGGGATCCCAGATCCTCACAGCAGAGCAGGGAAAGGCAACAGAGTCAGGCTGCGGGAGCACAGGAACCTGTCCCAAAAACCAGAATGAGTTTGGAGAAAGTTCACTGTACTTTCCCCAGCAGCACCCAGGAAGGGAGGAGGAACACCAATATTTTATGATCTGTCAGCAGAATGGTCAAAAAGAGAATGATACAACATTTTCCAGAGGGACATCGGGGAATCTTTCAATGATTCTGTTTGAGAGATGCTTTGCAGCGCTGTGAGAATTCTGGGGCTGAAGGGGCAGAGCTGGAGGAAGGAAGGGGAAACAGGAGAAGCAGTTAAAGTGTTTTGGAGGGATTGAACTGGACTGGACTGGATATTCCATGAGGTAAACCCTGACTGGAACAACCAAGTGCAGCAACACATCAGGATAAAGCCCTGTAGGTGATGGATACTTGTAGAGCACAGATCCATTTTAGGTCTTCTTCTAGTCAAGCTGAAAGGACTTCAGATTTTTTAGTTTACAATTCACTCAGAATTGTTGAAATTATTGTAAGAAGTGTTATTAAAAGGCTCAGCCAGCACGAAGTCCTCACAAGAGCCTATTTTTAAATTTACTTCTGTTTTATCATTACTTATGGTCTCACAGAAGCATTTGCCTGCGACTTTTTTTCACTAGAAATAGAGATTTCCACAAATACCACCCTGCACTTCTCTCTGGAAGTATTAATAGTTCAGACTGTCCCCTCTGCCTTTGCCTGTCACAAAGAGGAATGGAAATTAGAAATAAGGAACCAAGACAATTAAAAAAAAAAGCCAAGCAGACAAAGCCCAGTTGTCAACACAGTTAAAATTAGTAAGATATTAAAAGATAGGGTAGAAAAAAGTGTTAAACTGGATTTGGAAACCAGGAGTGGGATTCCGAAGGAACCAGTGAGCAGGGCACTGGTTCGGAGCTGTCACTGGGACAAATTCCAGAATATCTGAGTGCACAGGATTGGTCATGGGGGAAGTGGACAGGTGACAGCCTTCAGGTGATAACCCCACAGGTGACAGCCCTATGGGTGACAGCTATATGGGTGACAGTCCTACAGGTGACAGTCCTACAGGTGACACCCCACAGGTGACACCCCACAGCTGACACCCTATGGGTGACAGTCCTACAGGTGACAGCCCTACAGGTGACAGCCCTACAGGTGACACCCCACAGGTGACACCCTATGGGTGACAGTCCTACAGGTGACAGCCCTACAGGTGACAGCCCTACAGGTGATAGCCCTACAGGTGACAGCCATATGGGTGACAGTCCCACACGTGACAGTCCTACAGGTGACAGCCCTATGGGTGACAGCCCCACAGGTGGCAGCCCTACAGGTGACAGTCCTACAGGTGACAGCCCTACAGGTGATAGCCCTATAGGTGACAGCCATATGGGTGACAGCCCTACAGGTGACAGTCCTACAGGTGATAACTCTATGGGTGACACCCCACAAGTGACCGCCCTATTGGTAACAGTCCTGTAGGTGACAGCTCTACAGGTGACAGCCCTATGGGTGACAGCCCTACAAGTGACGCCCTATGGGTGACAGTTCTATAGGCGACAGCTCTACAGGTGACAGTCCTACAGGTGACAGCCCTACAAGTGACGCCCTATGGGTGACAGTCCTACAGGTGACAGTCCTACAGGTGATAGCCCTATGAGTGACAGCCCTACAGGTGACTCCCCACAGGTGACAGCTCTATCTGTAACAGTCCTATAGGTGACAGCTCTACAGGTGATAACTCTACAGGTGACAGCCCTATGGGTGACAGCCATATGGGTGACAGTTCCACAGGTGACAGCCCTAAATGTGACACCCTATGGGTGACACGCCACAAGTGACAGCCCTATCGGTAACAGTCCTATAGGTGACAGTCCTACAAGTGATAACCCCATAGGCGACAGTCCTACAGGTGATACCACACCGGTGACAACTCTATCCGTGACAGTCCCACAGGTGACAGCCCTATGAGTGACAGTCCTACAGGTGACAGTTCCTACTGGAATTTCACAGCTTCCTATTGGAATTCCATAGGTTCCTACTGGAATTTCATGGGTTCCTACTGGAAATTTATGTGTTCCTATTGGAATTTCACGGGTTCTTGATGGAATTTCATGGGTTCCTACCGGAATTCCACTAGAGGATGAAAATGATGTTCAGCATCATCACAGTGAAGGAGAGACCTGGAAGAGCCTTGACTCACCCCTCCCTCTGTTCCTCTGTCCCTCTGTCCCTCTGTCCCTCGTAGCATCCTGTGCTGCGGAGAACGTCACCGTGGTGGCCGCCCTGGAGGGGGACACCATTTCTGTCAACTGCTCCTACGACCCGCGGCAGTGGTGGCGGGAGAAGAGCTGGTGCAGGCAGCTGGAGCAGAGGCGCTGCCAGCGGCTGGTCACTGCCCCGGCCCTGTGGCTGCCCTTCCCCAGGGACACGAGGGGCACCACCTCCATCAGGGACAACGCCCGCGCCGGGCTCCTGACCGTCACCATCAGGCAGCTCCGCAAGGAGGACGCGGGGCTCTACCAGTGCAGGACAGATTTCCTGGGGGACACAAAGAGCCTGAGGAAGGTGCAGCTGGAAGTGCTGGAAGGTACGTCCTGGAAGGGCTCCGAGCTGGGGGGTTCCTACTGGAATTTCATGGGTTCCTACCGGAACTCCACGGGTTCCTACTGGAATTTCATGGGTTCCTATTGGAATTTCATGGGTTTCTATTGGAATTTCATGGGTTCCTACCGGAACTCCACGGGTTCCTACTGGAATTTCATGGGTTCCTATTGGAATTTCATGGGTTTCTATTGGAATTTCATGGGTTCCTACCGGAACTCCACGGGTTCCTACTGGAATTTCACGGGTTCCTATTGGAATTTCACGGGTTCCTATTGGAATTTCATGGGTTTCTATTGGAATTTCATGGGTTTCTATTGGAATTTCACGGGTTCCTATTGAAATTTCATGGGTTCTTGATGGAATTTCACAGGTTTCTACTAGAATTCCACAGGTTCCTACTGGAATTTCAAAGGTTCCTACTGGAATTACATGGGTTCCTACCAGAACTCCACGAGTTCCCACTGGAATTTCACGGGTTCCTGTTGGAATTTCATTGGTTCCTATTGGAATTTCACGGGTTCCTCTTGGAATTTCACCGGTTCCTGATGGAATTTCAAAGGTTCCTATCAGAATTTCATGGGTTCCTGATGGAATTTCACAGGTTCCTACTGAAATTTCATGGGTACCCATTGGAATTTCAGAGGTTCCTACCGGAATTTCATGTGTGTCTGCAGCTGCCAAGGGCCCACTTGAGTCAACATCTACTTTTGTCTCACTCTTAGGAGGTTCTGTGTTTCACTACCTGTTTTTATTTCTGATTTACAGCAGTGTGACCTCACTGTTAGAGGGTATCTGACACATCACCCCCTTATTGCTCCCAGTGCCCCCTCTCACCTGGGTTACCTGCCCAGCTGAACATCACCCCGAAACATCTGCAGACTAAACTCTTGTGTTTCCATCAGCAGCTGACCTGGAGACCCACGTGCCAGAGGAGCCCAGAGCTGTGCAGAGCATCTCCAGGTGAGCCCAAAACTCCTCATGCCGGGATCTCTCCTCTTCCCAGGACTAAGGCAGCAGTACAAGAGCTTTTTTCAAGGCTGAACTATCCCCTTCATGGTTGTGTTTCTGGTTCCCCTCAGGTCCTCTCCCAGCGTGGATTTCACTGTTTGCTATGTCCTTGCTGGATTGCTGGTGGCCAAGTTCCTGGTGGCTGTGCTGGTCTGTGCTGTTGCCCACAGCAGGAAGAACAGGGAGAGAAGGCAGAACCCAGGTGTGGAGGAGCAGCAGGTGCTCCCCTTCCCTGCTGACCTTGGACACGATGGAATTGGCCTCTCCTGGGAACGCTCTGCGTGAGCCAAGCCAAAGGGAAGCCCTGGAAAAGGAAAATCGGGCGTTTGCCAGCTGCCATAAGGAAAGGATCGCTCCTAAACACAGGTCTGGAAGAACCTGTCACTTCGGAGAGGGAATGTCCCCATCTTCTTCATCACCTCTTCCCCTCAGCACCTCATCCCCAGGCAGTTGTTCCAGACATCATTCCCAGGACCATTCCACCCCAGTCTGAGCTGACACCCATCGACGTCCTATCACCTCAGGGCAGAGCCAGGTGACAGATTCTCCTTCCATGGTGAGGAAGAGCAGCTCCCAAAAGCTGCTCTGGACAGTGGGGATGCTTGGAGAAAATCCCTTTGTAAGGAACTGCAGGATTTGCCAGGAAGGGATGTGGTCTCCTTGCAACTCTGAGCTGGCTTCCTCCTCTCTGAGGGGACTTTGTGAGCACAGGAACTGTCTCTCTGTCTCTCTCCCTGTATTTTCTCTCCCATGTGATGGTTGTTCATCCCTCCCCACAGTGAGGCTGCACTCAGCTCTCCCTGGCTCCAAACCCACGGGCACTCCCATTTCTTTTCCCTGCAAGACTTAATAAAATCCAGCTGAATCTCTGGCTTGGTGTGGATTCCTGCAGGACACCAGGTCACAGTTGTGTCCCAGAGCAGAGGGGATGCCTGGAACACCCTCGTGTGCTTAGAACATCCAGGAACACTCAGAGCCAGCGGGACAGGCTGGGACATCCAGAGTCAGCTCCATGCAGGGACAACAGCTCAGAGCCCAAACTCTCATTGCCCACAGAAGCAATGACTGAAATTTGCTTATTTAATTACAAGTCTGGGTTCTTATTTTTAGAGTAGTTCTGTGTTTTGTCCAGAAATTGAAACTCATGTTGGGACATCTGGCAATCTTTGTCCTTCTGAGGCCTCTCCCTCCCACCACTGTGGGGTTTTTAGTCCGAAATATGCAACTTTTGGGGAAGAAAATCTGTGTTTGTTGTTCTCTCCTGGTATAGGCAGGTGACCTGCTGTATGACTGCATCCAGAGAGGAATTTGCCATCTGAAATAAAATATCTCCAGGGAAATAAAAAGGAGATAATAATTTACTGATTACCATCAAAAACAATGGTAATTTGGCAGGATTATACTAATCAAAATCAAATGGGTTGGGACAGAGATGAATGTAATTTAGCAGGATTGTATTAATCTAAACAAATTGGGTTTGGGGCAGAAATATTTCTGGGGTTGGTTCTGTCCTTCCCTTCCCCTGTTCCCTCTGTGCTGACATTGGCTCTGTCCCTGTGTTGGGTGACCTGGACACTCCATGGGGGTTGTTTTTTCCTGTCTTCCCCCCGTTATGAAACACAGCTCGAGATCCTTCAGAACTTTTGGGGCTGTTTGCAAAAAAAAAAAAAAAAAGGAACTCCCTGTCCCTCAGCGCGCCCATCCTGTGCGAGCCAACAGAAAACTCCAACCCTGCGTTTGGTGCAAAATACTGTCCCAAATTCAAGGTAACTCTGATCAAAATCTCATTAAAGCAGGAGGGACTGGAATGATGAATGAGTTCTCGTGGAATATGATTAGAGTGCAGCTGAGGAAGCTCCAGCTTAATGAGTCGGGAGGAGATCATCTCAGGAGCCATTTCCAGGGGAGAAACAAACTAAGGAACAGCATCAAGCTGCAAGTTTGGGATGAGTTAATCAAAGAATTAATGATCTTCTAAAAGTCAGCAATTTCTTACCACTTGACAAGAAAGATTACAGGTCAGTGCTAAAGAGCTCTCTTCAGAGCCTGGAAATTTCCCGAGATACTGATAATGCCTGAATTT
>WEKY01004786.1:35125-55190 GCA_013390045.1 Picathartes gymnocephalus | reverse complement strand
GGAGGTGGGGGGGTGGGTCTGGCTTGGCTTCATTGATAAATGATATTTTATATTTACACCAGCAGATGGAACAGGTTCTGAGCAATCTGAATCTTTGCAGGAGGAAAAGTCGCAGGTTTTTTAGTAGCAGGAGAAGTCCCAGGGGTGGATTGATGTGGGAAAATCACCTGCTCTTTGTTGCTGCTATTGTTTTCCAAGGGGAAGATCAAAATCAGACCCTGAGAAGGGCCAGTGCATCCCAGTGAGGGAGGTCCTTGAGCCCTGGTGGCACTGCAGGAAGGGAATCCAAGCTCCTGAGGGATGTCCTTGAGCCCTGGTGGCACTGCAGGAAGGGAATCCAAGCTCCTGAGGGATGTCCTTGAGCCCTGGTGGCACTGTAGGAAGGGAATCCAAGATCCTGAGCCTTCCCCAGGCTCTCCAAGTGCCAAGGAAAACGCTGCTGGGATGGATCCCCTGCAGCTGTGGATCAGGGCTGATCTCACAGAACCACCCTTGTTATAGAGACAGCAGGGGTGACATGCTGGAATTTTTATCCTGGAAACACAATCCAGTGTAAAACACACGAAGCCCCCTCCCTGAGCGACCTCATCACCTGGAAATAGGAAAGGAGATATCCTGGTTTTCCCTGCAGCCTCTGTGCCCTCGTGGTGCTGAGTTCCTTCCTGCCCACCACTGCTCTGGGTGCTGCTGTTCTCCTCCTCACCACCTCGCCCAGAAGGAAAAGGGCAGGTGAAGCTCCTGAGTCCTCTTGGCTGGTGCTCCTGCCCCTACAGCTTGGCATCCCAGCAGCCCGGGCTGTTCACAGCAATCCAGGGAGGCAGGGATGAGCCAGGAGTGAATTCCGGGTGTGAGCTGAGCCACAGGGAAGGGACAGGGTAGGGAATCAGGTCTACAACGAACAGGGAAAGGTTTAGTTTTACACTCAAAAGAGTTTCTGTCCTTCATGGCAGAAACAGGGATGGACTTTGGCAGACCCCAATCAGAAATCCCTGGTGTTTTATGCTGGTTCACCACTCCAGGGGATTACCCAACAGTTCCATCCATCCCCAGTGGGTGTGTGGCATCTCCCCGAGCTCCCAGGCTAAAGCTGCCTGGATGTGCGGGTTGTCTGACACCTTCCTGCAAGGCAGACACACCCACTTCGTTGGTTTGAGGAAGTCCCAGCCCTTCTGCTTCTTTTTGCTTCTGGTAATAACAAAAAGACACGATTTTGATCATTAACTGGCCTTGAATCTGCAGGAGCAACACCAAATCTTCATCAGAAGAAAACTTTGCTGCTCGCGATCAGCCCAAACATTCCACGTGCTGACTCTGCCCACTCCCTTAAACCTTAGGAAGTGCAGTTTGTGCAAGCTTCCTCAACTTCTCTGAGCTCACATTCCCTTTTGCCACACATCCCCTTTGCTCTTCCCCAATTTCACGAGACAAGGAGGAAATATTTGCAGCTGTAGATGAACCAAGGCTGATATTTAGAAGCCAAAACTGCTGCACTTAAAACCACCCAGCTCGGTTTGTACCCAGCTGCTGAGGGTGGTGATGGGGTGAGGGAAAAGCCACACCTGGGTGAACAATTTCCCTGGAAAATAACTGCATTTTTCTACCAGCACAGCACCTTGGTGGGCAAATCCAGAGGAAAGCTGTGGTGCATTTGCTTTTCCAAATAACTCTTATTTTTGAATAGCGGGGAGCTATAAAGCCAAATACAGGAAACTGGTCATGTCTGGCAGCAGCTGATACAGCACCACAGCCAGGCCAAGGGAGCTGCTTCCTCTGGACTTAAATATTCACAAATAAAGTGTTAATTACTGCCCATTCTGATAAAATTCAGCAAAGAGGTAAAAATCTGCTTTATTTTAAACCTATGAGCTTTTTCCTGGGCTTCAGAGAGACGAGAAATGCATTTGACATATTCTAACAAACAAGGGGCTTCTTGGAAAATATTTGTCTACTTTATAGTACAAACTATCATCAGCTTGAGCTCCTGGGGTGGAATTTACACTCCAAGGTATTGATTTGTTTTACAAAGAAATAACTCTGTATTTCCCTGTTTGTTATTTATTAACACACACCCGTGCTCCAGGATAAATTGAGTTTGACTTTATTACAAATTACACCCCTGTTGATCCAACTGCAGAACCCTGTTATGGTGGTGATATGAGCAAACATCCCTCAGGGATTGTGGATAAATCCCTAAATTCAGCTGCCTGAGATTTTCCTCTTAATTCCATGAGCTGGAGCCTGAGGATGCTGAACAGGACACAAAAATGAGTTTAATTTTTGGATATCAAGATTGCAGGAAGACTCCAGCCTGGATACTGGGTGGCAGGGGAGGGAAGGAAGGTGGAACTGCAGGGAATCCATCCATGAATTGGATAAACTCTGCTCTGTGAGGGCTTATGCAGTTCTGAAGATGAGGGTGAGAGAGAAAAGTAAATTCTGTTGACTCCTCTGATGTGGCTACACAATACCAGGTTTTTTACCATTATATCCGAGATAATTTTATTATTCTACTGCAAATTGTCTGGAAAAAAAGCTAGAAAATTACATCATAACAGCTAAAGAAACTGATTCCTGACTTCCTAAACAGGCTCGCGTGATTGTTCTTCTCATTTCCTGCCCCAGCTTCCCACTCTCTGATCTTACATAATGTCATTTCCTTCTTTTTTTTTGTTGTTTCTTTGAGTCGGGTTTTTTTTGTGATCACCTCTGTATTGGCCAATTTTGGACAGAATTCGTGACTGACAGCCTTGTGCTCTGGGCGATTTTGAAATGCAGAAATGTTGGTGTGGAATTTGTTGTTGTGGAATGTGTACCATTAACTATTTCTGATAGTGCAGTGAGTGTTCCAATCCTGGGAAGAGCAGTGTGCCCAGAACGATTACAGGAGACTGGGAAATTCGCTGTCTCTTAAAGCTTTCAAAGCCCACCCCATCTTCCTAAGAGGAAAACTCTTTTTGTGCTAAAACACAGAAATAAGCACATTCTAAGGGTTTCACTCAGCCGTGTTTGGGCTGAAAAAGGTAATGACAGGATCCCTGGGAGTTGGGGACGAGGAGGAATCACCTTCCTGGGAGGTAACCTGGAATATAAAGGAATTAAATCCCGGAGAGGAGGGCAGTTGGGCACACGAGGATGGAGTGGGGCAGGTACAGATTCCATCGTCGCTTCCACGGACACTCCTGGTGCTCCAGCGCAGCTCCCAGGAGACTTCAGGGATAATTACAGAACACAATGAATCCTGCAGGAGGGAATGGAGCATCTCCAAGGCACCTGAGTGCTGCTCCCACAGCTCTGCCAGGTCATGGAACCACAGCCCAGCACGTTTCCCTGTCCCTTCCAGGTGGGAATGGCAGCACAGCCTCTTTCCACCCAGCCCACACCCAGCACGTCTTTGCCCCACACTCGAGGGACACATGAAGCAGCAGCGACCAGCTCAAAGCTTTTCCCTTCCCTTCCCTTCCCTTCCCTTCCCTTCCCTTCCCACCTTCCTTCAAGCCCATCTCCTTTGTTTCCTGCCTTTGTGCCTGTTTTCTTTTTCTTCCTCCCTTTCTTTTTTGTTTCTTTCCTTTCTCTTCTCTTCCTTTCCTGCCTTTGTGCCTGTTTTCTTTTTCTTCCTCCCTTTCTTTTTTGTTTCTTTCCTTTCTCTTCTCTTCCTTTCCCAGCTCCAGGCCCGAGGCAGGGCCCTCCCCACACGCCGCCATCTTGAGGTGCCGCCTCATCCCTAGGGCAGAACCGCAGGCCAGGATGGAGGGTCCCGCGCCCAGAGAACCCCCACAGCAGGAGCACCTCTGAGGGGACATCCCGGTGTCCCTCGGTCCCCTCAGCACCCACAGCCGCAGCTGGAGCAGCACCCATGGGCAGCAGTATGGGGGGATGGGGCTGAGGGGTGCCAAGATGGCCAGGCTGGGCCCACAGGGCCCGGGGTGAGGGCGGGGACTCTCCAGGCAGCTTGGAACAGCGCGGGGGCTCTCCGGTCATCCCTGGGTCAGGACAGAAGGTCAGGGCAGGGCCTGTCCAGCCATGCTGGGTGAGGACAGGGGCTGTTTGGCCTCTTTCGGGGTATGGGGGTGCAGGGGTTTTGTTTGGCCACACCAGATCGGGGCAGGGCTGTCTGATCATCCCTGGGTCAGGGCAGGAGCTCTCCGGCCATCCCTGGGTCAGGGCAGGAGCTCTCTGGGCAGCTTGGAGCAGGGCAGGGGCTGTTTGGCCATCCTGGGTCAGGGCAGGGGGTCAGGGCAGGGGCTGTCCAGTCATGCTGGGTGAGGGCAGGGAGTGCCCAGCCACACCAGGTCAGGGCAGGGGGTCAGGGCAGAAGCTGTCCGGCAGCTTTTGGGTCAGTTCAGGGGCTCTCCGGCCACCTTGGGTTGGGGCAGAGCTGTCCGGCCATCCTTGCATCAGGGCAGGGCTCACCAGCCATCCCTGGGTCAGGACAGAAGGTCAGGGCAGGGCTCTCCAGCCATCCCTGAGTCAGGGCAGGGCTCTCTGGCCATCCTTGGGTCACAGCAGGGCTCTCTGGCCATCCCTGAGTCAGGACAGGGCTCTCTGGCCATCCTTGGGTCAGGACAGGGCTCTCTGGCCATCCTTGGGTCAGGGCAGGAGCTGCACGGCCACCCCAAAGCCCCCCCTGCCCTCCCCACACACCATCCCAACACAGAGCAAAAGCTTCTCAGTTTATAAATTTTATTAGCTGGAGAGTGTACACAGTACTTACAATTGCATCTATTAAAGACCAAAATACACTTGAAAAAATGCATCATATAAAAAAAATTAAAAACTTTGAACTATGTACAAACTTCGCCTGATATTATGTTAAGCTCAGGACCCTCCCACGCCCCTTCACAAAGAAAAGTTTCTTTTTCCCCTCTTTTTAGCATGCAAGGCCTTAAAGCCATTTAGCATCACTTGAGGACCATTTTTTTTCCAAATCCTATTCTTTATACTCCTATAAATCTGGGTTTTGATGGGTTTGATGCTTCACTGCTCTGGGTCAATCAAACACATTTCTCCCCAAGCCTCTTTTTTCATCCTCACCCACTCTTTTACTCACTCTTGAAGTGGAGTTTTTGCTCAAGTGTAGCCAATCTATAAAGAATTCTCATTTAATTACTAGGGAGGTTTGAACTGGACACATCTCCAATTTAACAGATTTCCCTGGAAAAGAAAGCAGGTATTTTTAGTACCGTGGTGTTGACTGCTGGCTCCAACCTCACCAAATAAACACAACTTTCAGCAGTGATACACAGAACACAAAACAAATAAAAATATGACAGGAGCACTCGGGCTTTCACATCACTATTTAAAATATTAACAATAAGACTTTCTAGAACACAAATCGTATTTCTTCACACACAACCTACAACAGAGGATCAGAGAACCTAGATATGAAGGGATATTGGGGAAAAGTTTACAAATTCTTTAAGAAAAGGAATTACTCATTAAAAAACAAAACAAAACAAAATTATGTCAGAGCAATAATCTTGCTTCCCAAACTTCCAGCTCTCAGAGGGGTCCCCTCAGGACAGAGATTTATCATCAACTGAAGAGCAAAAAACATCATGGAGAGGGGCTCTTCCTCCAGCACACGAACATTCCACCAACAAAATGTACAGATGCTCCAAAAAAATATTTACAGTAATGCTGCAAATCCAACTAAAATCCCTTAAGGAGAGCTGCACGTTCCTGAGATGGGGGAGATCCCAGGAAATGCTGCCTGAGGGTTTCAGGTGCCAAGTGAGGAAAACCAGCCCCGTGCTGGAACTGGGCAAGGCTTTAAGGCAGAAGCAACCAGAGGCCTGGATGATGCCACTGATGTTAAAAATGCCCTTGAAATCAGGAGGAAAAAATCCTAATTAAGAGTTGTGAGCAGAGTGTCAGGTTACTGCTCTAACTTGGGACAAAAACTGAAAGGAAGGAGGTTTATTTGCCTGCCAGGAGCCAGGCCAGCTCCTCCTGCAGCTGCAGGTGTCCCCATGGCAGAGTTTCCTTCCCAGCTCCAGCTGTGGGACACAGAACCAGGAACTCACAGCAAGGAGCTGAGCTGCATTTAGAGATCCTGCTGCCAATTCCAAACCCCCTCTGCAGCTCCTCCTTGTCCTTCCACTGCCCCCACAGGGCATCCTTACAGCTAGACAGGCTCCCTCTTCCTCCAGGATTGCCTGCTCACAACAAGGATCCAGCATTTCTCCTCCCTCCTCTCCTTCTCATGCTCTCAAGGTTTAGTATTTGTCTTTCATCCAAAGGAAACAGAATTTTCCAGGCTCTGCTCTTTTGCATCTTCCCATTCTTTTACAACTTGCTGATTTGTCCTCCACTTGTCTTTAGTCATAAGCTTCCAGTAAATGGGAAAACATGGGAGGGAGGAAATATCATTTTCAAGCTGCACTTGAAATCAGCATTCACTGAATTTAACTGAGTCTCACCCGTTCTTGGCCGCTTCCCTCAAAAACTCCTCATTCTGCAGCTTCACTTGGCCAGGTTCACATTCACCTGGCAGCATTTCCAACCCCAAACTTCACTGCTGTGATCCAATTTGAACTACAGGACACAAAAATTGGAAAATCTGGGACTCCAGCAGGCAGATGATCCACAGAGCAGCTGTGTAACTCATCAGGGTGGAAGGGGGCAGGAGTGGAATGGTGAGATATCACCTGTTAAATGCCTTTACTGCTCCCATCACCAAAATTCAAATTATAATAGAGCAGGATTAGAATCTAAATTAAAGATCTTTTCTGTGGAGATGCTCATCCCAAAGCCAGCTGCAGGTCACGGAAAAATTATTATTTTTTTTTAATAATGTCAGTACTGCTCCTAAGTGCTACTTTTGTTTTGTTTTGAAGACCCTAATTTAAAAAAAAAAAAGCATGAAAGGTTCATCAGTATCTGCCTTTATTTGTTACCAGCCCTTCAGGTACCTCAGGCTGAGCTGCCCCAGCTGCTGCTGTCCTGACTCATCCCTCACTCTGGAACTGTAGAACTGATTTAGGCACCAGAAACTCCATCCCAACGATGGAAAAGTGCCACCACTCTAACACTGAGGGCTCCACATCTCCTGGAGGAACCATGGACTTCACTGGCAGAAGATTCACTGAGAAAGAAGATTTAAAAACAACAAGAAAAAAATCCTTTGGAAAAGACTCGCTTACTTAAAAATTTCCATCCTTTTTCTACTCACATCCAGTTTTCTTCCAAAGCAACAAGGACTGGCAATGAACACCCAAAACCACCCAGAGACTGATTTACTGACCCCACACCCCCCTCTCCCACCCCACTTGCAACAGAGACACAACACATCAAGTCCTGCAGGAATCTTGACTATTTCTAGCACTGATTGGATGGCTGAACCTTTCCCAGAGAAGAGCTTCTTTACACATTTACAAGGTGGAATTGAAAAGAATCCCCTTCAGTTTCTGCCAGGGTTGGAAGTGCAACAGCAGGGCCCAGCTCAGGGAAAATGAAATCCAAAAGGGGTGAGGAGTGGATGGAATAACAAATCTCTGCTGGGCAAACACAGGCCTGTGGTGCAGCCATCCAGGGCTGGCTGCAGGAGCTGGAATCTGTCCCTGGACAGGGCTGAGCTGCACCAGCCACAGGGACTGAGGTGGGAAAATGAAGGAAAACCAACGAGATGAGCACTCAGACTCCAAATTCCCTGTGCTGGATCAGGAGAGGGCACCAAGGAAGTCTGAAAGGTTCTGTTTGTAGAGTTAAAACCTCAAGCACGTCCTCAACACGTGGTGCTCTGTGGAAAAGGACAGGCTGTGACATGGAGATTGTCCCACTCCAGGATTCACTGGGCACTCTGGGCAGGCAGGACAGGCTGGCAGGAGGGATGGGAATTCCCTTCAGGTGTTTTTCCCTGGAAGCAGGGGTTAGGAGACCCTGATCATCTGTGTCATCGCTTCCTCGTTGGTTTGAGTTGGATCCTGCAGACACAAAATGTTGGAAATTCCACGTTTTTCCACGAAGCAGAGAGAACCACACAACTATCAGGAAGAGACACTCCTGGCCCCTCCCTTGATCCCCAAAAATGTCCTATTTTTCCTGAGTTTTACAGGCCAGGGACACAAAAATCCTAATGCTTCCCAGGAATGTGTTGTTTCTGGTATTTAGGAAGAGCTAGGACTGGTCTGGTATTTAGCAATGATTTTAGTCCAGAATAAGAAACACTCTCTAAAGGAACAGGACTGCTCTAAAGCACTGAGCAACAACAGAACCTGTTCATTCTACTCCGTTGTGTCCCTTCCTTTGAAAAATGCTTTGTGCACTTCTAGTGCAAATCAATATGCAGCTAAGAATCAGACATCCCCATGTTTTAATTTTCCATCAGATGTAAAGATGAGGTGTCTCTACCTTTAATTCCTGTCCTGGAACAACACCCCAGTACCCAACCACAAAGGCTGCTTTACAAACAGAGAATGTTTGTGTGCATTTATCCTAACAACTACAACGTGAACACACTTCTATCCACATTATTGTCATTTAATTCCCCAAGGCAAACATTTCTTGCTCTCCACAAGCAGTGGAAGGAGGGGTTTCTTTTCCCAATACCTGGAATAAATTTAAAAGCAAGGAGGGAGAAGGATCAGCATAAGAGGAATTCAGAGCCAAGGAGGGACAAGGGTCAGCAGCCAAGCCCAAAATCCCAAACAAAGCAGCACAGACACCTGTGATGTGTGTCCTGAAGGGCTGAGAGGGGATTTGCCCCAAACCCCACTGACCTGCATGTGAGGGCTGTCCTTTTCCTTGGGGGAGAAGAAGCGTCCCCCCTCTCCCCGTTTCCTGGCCATGGCGTGCCGGTGCCGTGACTCGTGCAGGTATTTCTGCAGCCAGGGAAGGAGCAGGTGAGGGAGCAGCCCCTCTTCCCAGTCACTGCTTCCCTGGGGAGAATTCCCAGTCCCCATCCATCCCTCTGCCCCACAGACTCCCAGTCACTGCTTTCCCAGAGAAAATTCCCAGTCCCCATCCATCCCCTGCCCCACAGACTCCCAGTCACTGCTTTCCCAGAGAAAATTCCCAGTCCCCATCCATCCCCTGCCCCACAGACTCCCAGTCACTGCTTCTTCCAGGAGAAATTCCCAGTCCCCATCCATCCCTCTGCCCCACAGACTCCCAGTCACTGCTTTCCCAGAAAAAATTCCCAGTCCCCATCCATCCCCTGCCCCACAGACTCCCATTCACTGCTTCCCCAGGGGAAATTCCCAGTCCCCATCCGCCCCTCTGCCCCACNCCCCTGCCCCACAGACTCCCATTCACTGCTTCCCCAGGGGAAATTCCCAGTCCCCATCCGCCCCCTGCCCCACAGACTCCCATTCACTGCTTCCCCAGGGGAAATTCCCAGTCCCCATCCACCCCTCTGCCCCACAGACTCTGTGCTGACAGTCAGTGCATGCTCAGACACAGCTCCAGACACACCAAACACCCAAAGGAAGCAGAACTGTCCCCAAGGGACTTAAATTGACTCTGATGTAGCTCATGAACAACAAAAACACTGTAAAATTGAGCAACACCAAGATTCTAACCCTCATTTTCCAGCCCAGGTGGGATTCTGTGCCTTTCTCACAGAGCAACCCTGTGTTAGATCCCAGTTTTATCCTCACCCTTCTCTCTTTGGGGATTTTTCCCTCTGCTTCCAGCTTTGCCCGTGCCTGCCTCCTCTTCAGGATGCGGTGGTACTGCTTGGCATTGACATAGAGGGGCTCCTCTTCCAGCATCTCTGCTCCAGGCAAAGGGATCCTCTGGATGGCTGGGACCGAGCCAGCTCCAGGCACCATCTGCACAGAGCAGGTGATTTAGTTCTGGCAGCTCAGCACACAAACTGAATACAAAAATGTCATTAAAAACCCAAATATTGAAACAGAAAGTGGGTTTTGCTCAGGTAACGCAGCTACTTAAATGAAAAGGAGCAATAAAGGTGTTCTCAAACTGCAGAACCAATGTAAACAAATCAATTCCTTATCAGTCCTGCTGGGTTTTCCTGATAAAGGTAAAATTTCAATACAATTCCATGAGTGTGTTGCTGCTTCTTGGACAACTAAACAAACAGGACATGGCTGGTGCTTCCCTTTCTTTTGGGTTCTCTCTTGTTTCAATTATTTCATTTCAGAGCATCTCTAAGCCAACACTGCAGAGCTGCTGACATCTAGTGGGGACCAACAACGTTCAAGAGCCTCACACTACAAAGAAATAGGAATTGGCAGGAAAAACTTCTCTAAACAATGGAAACAAATCCTAAGGGATCCTCAAGAAAACCAGAAGTGACTCATAAACCTTTGCTCATCAGCTTCCAGCTCAGTTTGGATTTCAGTTTCCAGATTGCTGAGCTGCTGTAGGAGAGAGAAAAGAACAGAGCAAAGATCACAGCAAGATCCAGGCCTTTGAAGCTGAAAATTTGTATTGTTTAAACTTTAAACTAATGGAACTTACAGAGAGGACTGAGCACATTAAGGTGACCAGAATCTCAGATCAGAGTTCTTCAGAGAATCAAGGAATCACAGGATGGTTTGGGTTGGACGGGATCTTAAGGATCACCCAATTCCAACCTTCTGCCATGGGCAGTGACACCTTCCCCTATTCCAGGTCACTCCAGCCTGGTCTTGGACACTTCCAGGGATCCAGTGGCAGCCACAGCTTCTCTGGGCACCCTGTGCCAGGGTCTCTCCACCCTCCAGGGAGGAATTCCTTCCCAATATCCCATCCAACCCTGCCTTCCTTCAGCTTAAAGCCATTCCCACTGTCCTATCCCTACCCTTGTGAAAATCCTGCTAGATTTGAGTACAGCCACCTGAAAGCTCAGCCTCCAGAGGCAGCAGTGGGAATTTGACACCTACCATGACCATTCCCCCTGAATTGACCACGTTCCCAGCCACTGGCAGTGTCACCGTGACCGTCCCCTGGCCGCTGCTGGTGGTGTTGGTGTTGGCTCCTGTTTGGACAATCTGGGCTCCAGCCAGGCTGGCTGCTGGAATGGTGATCATGCCTGTAACAGGGACTGTAACTTTAAGGAAGCAGAAAACAAAAGGAAAAAAAGAAAAAGAAAGAAAAAAAAAAAAAAAAAAAGAAGAAGAAAAAAAAAAAGAAACAAAAACACGCACACAAAAAGAAGGGAACAGCATTAGTCCCACTTCTGTGTTTTACTCATTCATCCTTCCAGAACATGCAGAGAGTCAGGAAAGTGTTGAAGTGTGGGATTAAATTCCATCAGAACTCCTGTTTTTTGCATTGTAATCTCACTGTGAGTAACCATGTACTCTTGAGGTGGAAAAGCAAAATTAAGGGGTTTTATTCTACCAGCCCTTGCCAGAGACCAGGAGCTTTTCTGTTTCTGCGGAAAGAACCCCGGAGCGAATTCCTGCAGAGCACACAAACACCTCAAGAAATAAAAAGCCTCTCCAAGAGGTACCCTGGCTCCTCCCAGCCCTCCTACCTTGCTGCAGGATGGTGCCATCAGCATTCACAGGCTGGTACACGATGGTCTGGCCCTCAGCAGCCTGGGCAACCTGCTGGCCTTGCACTGCTATCTGCTGCTGGGTCTGAACGAAACAGAGAGCACAGAAACGTTACAAATTGCTTCTTTTTTCCAGTGTTTACAATTCTTGAATGAACACATGGTGCTTGGGGTGTTCCAGGCTTTTATTTCTGTTGCCTCATTAGCAGCAGTAAGAAATAGGCTGGAGCACAGGGCAAATACCTGGAGATCAAACACCTGAAGCACATGTAAGATGTTTTCTAACAGTTCAATAATGAAAAAAAAGCAAATTCTAAGTTTCCTGTCTCACTATGAAGATGTGAAAGGAAGAACTGTTCTGCTCCGAAATTTAATTTTGGCCCTAACCAAAAGCATCAGCAGAAACCCCAGGTGTGACTGGATACTGCACACAATGGCCCAAGTATGGAATCAGCAATGCTTCATGTTTTCAAAATTCAACAAAGAGACAAAAACAACCACGAACCAATAAAATACAGAAACACGATGGAGAAAAACATGCAATCTAATTTTTCTGCCCCAGTCATGTATGGAACACTACAAAAACATGACATTCTCAAGTTCTCCTCGATATTAATAATTCCTTTTTTTTTTTTTTACTTAACCACATCTTAAGTCATTTGTCAAGTTTCTCTTCCTGCTCCTCTGCAGAAATGCCTTTCATGCTGGTGCAGTTACCTGTGTCTGGCCAGCAGTAACTGCAGTCTGGGGCTGCTGTATAATGATCTGCTGGGTCTGGCCCTGCTGCCCCTGTACCTGCACAGCCTGCCCACCTTGAATCTGAATCTGACCTGGCTGGACCAACTGAATCTGTGGAAGAAAGAGTCAGAAAGGAACATTAACTATGCCTCTGATTTCTCCCTCCTCAGCCTCAGCATGACCAAGTCACCTCTGAGGGTGATTTACTGTTGCACAGAAAAAGGAAGCAGCCAGTCTTCACTTTTTCCAGGTGAAAATGAGGAGTTTAAATGGATTTAATGGCTCCCTGTGACACAGCCACACAGGGCAGAGGGACCAGCGTGCTGTGTCACTGTGCTCCAGCAGCTCTGCACTGCTTACACAATAAATCACTGAGGAGAAATCAATTATTCACATCCACTGGGAACAAATAGTTAGGTGGAAGAGGAGGACTAAGATTTAAGACATCTGTGGGGTGTTAATTATCCAGCACTCAGAAGTACTCTGGGATATATAAAGTTGTCCTCAGCTTTTTAGAGTCTTTCCACCACTGTGGAACATTCTTAGATTAAAAAAGGAGAGCTGCCATATGGGTTGAAGCTTGTATTTAAGAACACAGTTATGGATTTTCCTCCACCAACCAGACTGAGAAGAACCTCATACAAAATACAGTGGTTTTCAACAAAGGAAATTTTAAATAAATCTCTCAACACACCAAGACATAATTTGCCTTCCTGGACTGTGCTGGATTCCTAAATCCCATCCTAAATCACCAGGGCACTTTCATTATACCATGGTTACAGTTCTTCCCTTTTGAGGAACACTTTGACCACCTCTTTAAATTTACCAACTGTCTTTTAAACAGGTAATTACTTCAAAAAAAAAAAAAATCCACCTTCTGTACCCCCTTCACTATTGCCTTCTGTGCAACAGAGATGTTTAAATTCCCCTTCAGACATCACATATTAGAGGGGCTCAAGCACAAGTTATTTGCAAGAAGCTTTCTTAAATAATTTTTTAAAAATCCTCTTTCTGAGCCATAAATTGAACAGGCACCAGATCCCCAACTACATCGCAAGGGCCAGATAAAATATCCCAACAAACAAAAATCCTGGTCTAGGGAAAGGATGAGCTTTAAGGTCTCATCCAACCCAAACCACTCCATGATGAAAACCCCCCAAACCAACCCAGCTGTGCTTTAGCATTGATTTAAAAGGTTTGCACCAGGCCGTACAACAAAAACTGAGTTCATAAATGACTTTCACTATTTCCACCACAAAAACTGAATTCAGAAATGACTTCCACTATTCCCACCACAAAAACTGAATTCAGAAATGACTTGCACTATTCCCACCACGCCAGAGCCACGTGGCACCACCTGTGCCTGGTTTTGGGGTGCTGAGCAGAGCCCTGTGTGGCAGTGGCAGCAGCCCAGAGTGTCCCCAGGCTGTGCAGTGTCCCCGGGGTGTCTCACCTGCTGCAGCCCCTGCGTGCCGGACACGGGGACCTGCATGATGGTCTGGCCCTGGCCCCCAGGCACAGCCTGCACCATGATGGGCTGGCCCGTGGAGGTGATGAGCTGCCCCCCGCTCACCTGCACCATCAGAGGCTGCCCCTGCACCTGCAAACAACAAGGCAACAATGAAAACCCCACCAGAGCAGCCCCAGCAGCCTCACTCCTCACCTGTGCTCGTGTCGGGGCAGAGGGACTGGGGAACGGGCACTGAGCTGCTTCAAACCAGCTCTGGGTTCCAGGATGTGCTATGGGTTTAGTGAATTACCTGCTTCTCTTGCAGTACAGTTGTTATAAAAGCATGAAACCCGCATTTTCCAGCCACGAGAACTGCCTTCATGCACAGCCCAAGAGCAAAGTGGGATAAAAAACTCAGTATTCACCTCACAATTACTGTTTTTAATTGAGGTTCCTATTGAGAGAGCTCTGTTCTGACGGGAAGTTCTGAGGTGGCCTCAGCTCTCTCCAATTTCATGCCTACAACATTCCCATTTGCTGTCTGACACAGAGCATGGGATGTGCTGAGAGAAACTCTCCGTGGTTATCCAGGGAAATTGTAACTGGAGCAACACAAAATGGAGTTCAGGCAGGAAAAGTCAAAGTGGATGAGCAGCAGCAAAAAGGGCTTAAGAGTAGATTCATAAATGTAAATATAAATATTTAAGGGTGCTGAGGGCCTGGCACAGGGTACCCAGAGAAGCTGTGACTGCCCCTGGATCCCTGGAAGTGTCCAAGGCCAGGCTGGATGGGTTTTGGAGCACCCTGGGATAGGGGAAGGTGCTGGGGTTGGAACTGGGTGAGCTTTAAGGTCCCTTCCCACCCAAACCCCTGGGATACTGTGGTAACTTTGGCCCGAGAGTCTCTGGACTCTTAGACCAGGTATCTCTCTGGTCACTGTGAGAAAGGTCCATGAAAAGGAAAACAAGGGGGAAACCTCTCTGTTTGAACTCCCTCACCTGCCAAGTCCCCAGATTCCCTAAACACATCTTGGAAAATGCTCTACCTCCATGGCCTAAATGCAAAATGAGTCTCATGAACTCAGGAACCACAAAATCCAATTGGTTTAGGAACAAGAACATCACAATGTGGAAAAGTCACTGGGTTCCTGCATTCACACCCCAGAGGGTGAGGAGCCAAATCCTGCCCTGGGAATTTGACTTTCCAGATCACCACTCTGTCCCTCAGCCTGTCCATGTCCCATCCAAAGCCCTCACTCAGCCCCTGGGCTGGATCACACAGGGAGGAGCATGCTCAGGTCAGCACAGAGAAGCACAGGCAGCAGCACAGTATCCAAGAAGCAGAAAGGAAAACGAGACATTCCAGGATTTTTGTTAATGAATTAGAGCAAGGCAAAATAGAGAAAAAAAAGGGGTGGGGAGAACGTAACAACAACCAGAGGCCTCAGTGAGCCCAGCAATCCAAGTCAGGCAGCGTTTGAGATTTGAACTCTGAACATAAAAAATGCTGTGTTAACTCTGCACCTGGCAGGGCCATCCCAGCCCCTTGGAACCACTCTGCTCTGGAGAATTACAAGCCAAACAAAACCAAAATACTGAGTGCAAAACTGCCACGGCTGCCCAGGGTCTGTCAACTGCTCTAAAAAGGGCTCCTGGAAAGCCTGGGTGAGTTAAGGAAGTGGGGGCTGCAAGACAGGAAATACTTCACACTGAAACAAATAATTTCTTTCCAATCTGTACTTGCTGTTTGGATTCAAATGGCTCCTGGGTTTCCCTGTGTTGTGCACAGGTAAATAAGAAATTGGATCTCTCAGTGCCACAGAGGCCAATATTGTCCCCAGGTGCCCTTTTAGTCACAGGAGAGAAGGTTCCACTGTCCAAACTCAGGCTCCCAAATCACCTCCGTGTGTCTTATGCAGTGAAGGCAGAGCCCTCCTCAGGGAAGAGCTCAGAACCCTCATTTCCCTGGAATTAAAGGAAATCTTTGGGGTTTATCCCTCCTGTTACTTCCTCATTTTGGTGTTTTTAACTTTAAAGTCACAAGGAACCACAATTCCCTTCCAGAATTCCTGGCACAGCTCCAATCCCATGGCAAACCCTACAGGCAGAGAGATTCCTCCTCCACATCCCCCTGCTGCTCCTGGAAACCCTGGGAAAAACACAGCATTAGATATGTGGTGCTGGGGAGGGTCATGCAGTGCTCAGAAACACAATCAGAGAGGTCACCACTACCTGGAGGGTCTGGACTTGCTGGCCTGAGGCCGATGCCACCTGGGCCTCAGTCTGCAGCTGGACAGCTGTGACACCTCCCTGCTGCTGGGAACAGGAACAGGGAGAGCTTGAAACATGGAAATGCACAGCTCTGACAGCACACAAACACTGCTGGGACAGGGGCTGGGATCTGCACACACTGCTCCAGGAACACGGGGAACGGGCATTTGAGCAAACCCAAGGATGGAGTTCCCTGGAATTGCAGCTGGCACTGCCAGGCTTCAGTATCCCAAATCACAGGGAACAGGAGGGATCATGTTGCAGGATTTCAAGCTCAGGTTCAGGGCCTTAGTTCTGAAATTTCAGGCTTCAATATTCCAACTCACAGGGAACAAGAGGGGATATTTTGCAGGATTTCAAGCTGGATTTCAGGGTTTTAGTTTTGAAGTTTCAGGCTTCAGTACCCCAACTCACAAGGAACAGGAGGGAACATGTTGCAGGATTTCAAGCTCAGGTTCAGGGCCTTAGTTCTGAAATTTCAGGCTTCAATATTCCAACTCACAGGGAACAAAAGGGGACATTTTGCAGGATTTCAAACTCAATTTCAGAGTTTTAGTTTTGAAATTTCAGGTTTCAATATCCCAACTCACAGGGAACAGGAGGGGTCATTTTGCAGGATTTCAAGCTCAGTTTCAGGGCTTTAGTCTGCTCCCTGCCCAGGTTTGTCACTGTGAAGGGTTCCAGATTTTGGGCACACTGGTTTGTCCCAACAAAGCCCTTCCTGCAGTACAGTCTGAGCTCATCTCTGCCAGCCCTGTGTCAGTGTCTGCCCAGCAGTGACCCTGAGGGACAGTCTGGAGAGGCTGCAGGAGCAGTCAGAGCTAAAAGCCTTTTCTATCTTTAGCCTCTTCGCTAAGAGTCCCAAAATACTCCCTGGAACTGTGGTAGCATGGGGAGATGAAGGACAGCTCCCTCCCAAGTGCTGCAACAGCCTGCTAAAACAACTTATTTTAGCAAAACGTTTCCTGTCAGACACAGGCTGTAAGAGCCTGTACTGAAAATGAAAGCCAAGGGATGGTTTTATCTCCTTTTTACCTAGAAAATGTCAATAAACCAACTACATCTTTGGTTATCTGCTGCAAACAGGTATTTTAGATAATCCTTAACATAAAATGTTTTAATCTCGAGAGCAATCTTGTTCTGGCTGAGAAAGTCAGCTTCAGCTAAGCCCAGTGGAAGGATTTGGTCCCTGCTGAAGCCAAAGCAAAGCAGATCTCCCTGAAAACATCACCCAGTGGCTCAGCCCTTTGCGTGGCAAACCACCAAACCCCTCTTGCCTTGAACTAGAGCAGAAGATGCAACAAAAATTTAGCAGCAGCTGAAAATACATCCCTAAATCTGAATATGGAAAGCTTAACAGTAAAAATAAATAAGCCCTTAAAATTCAGCCCTGATATTTTGCATGTTGAAACATGAACTTCTTTGTGAGAGGAATGAATTCATTCCAAAGCTACGTGGTTGGTTTAATTCCTGTTCTGTGTGTTTGTTTTGTTCCACCTGTAGTTCTAAAACAACGAATCTCAATAAATGTTCACTTGAGAAAGCTGGAGGAAATCTCTGTGGGCTTGAACAAAACCTATTTCAATTTTGGGGGAGTTTTTCTTGTGGACAAGTGATTATTTCTGTTAATATTCTGTTTCCTCCATTTTCAGAGATGTGTTAATATACCTTTATATGCTTTTATATTTTACTTTCCCCATGTCACTACCACTTTACAAACTCCCTGCTACACTGAAATTCGCTCACTTGTACACCTGCAATTTAATTTTATATTAAGCATATTTTAAAACTCACATTTACTCTGACACCCAGGCAGGTGCCATCAGTGCCCAGGTGACAGAAGTCAGGGGAAGAGGTCCCCAGGAGGCCCAGGCAGCCCCTCAGTGCTGCTGTGCCCCTCTGAGGGCTGCAAAGAGCTCCCACATTCCCATATTCCGTACCTGCTGCTGGATCTGCCCCGCCTGCACCACGATCTGCTCCGTGGAGTTGCTGCTGTTGGCTGTGTACTGCTCCATGGTGCCTCAGCCCCTGCAAAACAAGCAAAAATCAGGTGATCAGTGTCCCCAGGCTCGGGGATTGCCCTTCTGCCCCAGGAGCTGCAAAGCCAAGCAAAGCAGGAGCTGCCCCAGGGCAGATCTCTGCCAGAGCAGCTCCTCTCAGCAATGAACAGAGGTGGCACTTCAGGCACCTCCAACCGGAGTGAGCAGCAAAACCACTTCGGTTCTGTCCCAAATTGAGGAACTCCACCAGTTCTCCGAGACTGCACATCCTGGGCTCCAGCCAGGTGCCCAAACACCTGGAAAACCTCAGGGAATGCAACCTTGAGGTGTGAAACCAAACTGAACTTCAAGAATTCAGCAGAGCTGTGAAACCTTCTCTCCTCCCCCCACTAAACACCACGCTCTCCTCTTATTTCTTCCCTCTCCTCCTGCTCTCATGGAATGGTTTGGGTGGGAAGGGACATTAAGGACCACCCAGTGCCACCCCCTTCCACCAGCCCAGGCTGCTCCAAGCCCTGTCCAGCCTGGCCTTGGACACTGCCAGGGATCCAGGGGCAGCCACAGCTCCTAACCCAGGGCCTCACCACCCTCACAGGGGGGAATTTCTTCTCTAAAGAAGTATTTATATACTCAAATATATCCTTCATGTATTTTGGGAACCACCAGCACATTTCCCAGCACCTCCATCCTCTGACTGCCTCTCATTCCTTGGCCCTTTCCCTCCACACTCAACGCCACTTTGCTGAAATAAAATCACCTTTTCCCTGCCACTGCTTCTCCCCTCACTGGCCCAACAAAGGCAGAATTCCTGCTGTAGTGAGGTGTTTGATTTATGCCACGACTGAACAAGTTCCTGCTACACAGGTGAAAGAAAACACAGCCTGGAACTTTAATTTTCCAAGTCTAAAGCAACAAAACTTCAGGCTCCCTTAGTTTTTCAAGGAATGCTGGCAGGATTAAGTCACAGACTCTCTGTACCTGTTGCTGTGGTTACTGCTGCTGTTTGAGCTCCATCCTCTGCCCATTTCCTGACACTTTTTCACAGCCAGAATAAAAGAAGACAAATATTCTTTCTGAAGACGCTGCTGTCTGGTTCTTATTTCGATTTCTCATTGGATACTTCATTTCTGCCTTAAATTAATATCTTTAATTAAAACATTAACAGCTCTGTAACCTCAACAGTCTGTACCAGCTGCTCGAAGTTCTCGACAAGGTTCTACCAGTGCTGGATCCTCACTCTCCTAGGGATTATCTCATCCCCTTCATTAAACACAGAGTATCCACGTTAAATATTAAAGATCAGGGATCAATCAATGGCAGACAACGGCAGCTCCTCCCTCAGTGAGCTCATGGGCAGCTCCTCCTCACCAGGAATGCTCTGGGAACAAGGGAGTGTTCCAGTTCCAGCAGCAGATATTCATATAGACACTTTATATGGATATATTACAAATACCCTGAGTTGGAAGGGACCCGTTGGAATCATCAAACTCCTGGCCCCGCACAGGACAGCTCAAAAAAATATATACAAATATTTACATATACACGTATAGAACATATATAATTTATATTTATACAAATATAGCTGCACCAGGAACAGTTTCCTCAACAACCAACCCACACCAAGAGCAAACCAGTGCCATGAACAGTCCGAGAGCTCCAGAGCAGCACTTGAACCGTGTCACAGCCCGGAACAGAGCTCCTGAACGGGCAGAACTTTCCAGGGCACAGCCTGGGACACTCCCGTGGGATTCCAGTGCTCCAAGGACACCGCGGAGCCGCCGCCCAGGCCGGGATTTACCCCGAGCAGCGCGGAGGGGGCGGTCCGCGCACATGTGGAGCCCAGGTTTAGCTCCGGACTCCTTGCGGAAGCCAGGGATGACTCGGGGCTGGGGTTTCAGTGCGGGAAGCCCCGGCCCGGGGGTCTCCCGGTGTGCCCGGGCCCCTGGCTGCCCCAAGGCTCGGCGGTGCCGCCGGAGCACCGCGTGCACGGACACATCTGGGGAGGCGGCACCGCGCACACCGCGGACCGGACGGGGCAATGCCAACGGGGAGGCTCCGGGGGAGGGCGGAGCGCTGCGGGCTCCGAGCCCCGCCGGGGGAAGAGGCCGGGCCCCGCTGCGGAGCTCGGTCCCGCGCCCCCGGCGTCGGCCGCAGAGTACCCGAC